>PVIA01003765.1:0-18777 GCA_004024845.1 Tonatia bakeri
GCACTAGAATAAATATAAGCTCTATGAACAAAGGGACTTTGTCTGAAAAGAGAAAAGGATTAAAGCAGAGAGAAGAGAGAAATATATTTGCAAAAACCAATAGCCAGTTATGACAGAAGCCAAAAAACTTATATGGATGACCCTGGACATGAACTAAGGTGGGGGAATGATGGTGGGAGGGGAAGTACAGGGAGGAGGTGAATAAAGGGGAGAAAAAAATAGGACAACTATAATAACATAATCAATGAAATATATTAAAATTTAAAATAAAGAAATGGAGATCACATGGAGGGTTATCATTGGGGATAGGGAGGGGGGAGAATAGGGGAAAAGAAGTGTAATTGGTAGGTACAAAATAGACAGGGGGTGTTAAGAATAGTATAGGAAATGGAGAAGCCAAAGAACTTATATGCGTGACCCCATGGATGTGAACTAAGGGGGCAGAGGAGGGACTGCTGGAGAGAATGGGAGTACTGGGCAGAGGGGTGTAAAGGGGAGAAAAAAATGGGACAATCGTAATAGCATAATCAATAAAATATACTTTAAAATATAAAAGAAAAAAGGTAAATGGGACATGGGGATGACTGGATAAGGCATTAGGGTGAAGGTGAGAATATTGTTTTTTTCTGAAAGAAATAAGAAGCCTTTAAAAGATTTTGAGCAGAAGAGAGATTAAAATGACTTCTATGTTAAAAGGATCATTTTAGCTTCTGTTTTGCGAAGAGAGTGCAGGGGCAAGGGCTGAAGCAGGAAAACCTTTTAGGAATCAAGCCTAGAGGACCATGGCTTCCACGGGTCTGGTAGCAATGAGGTGGTGGGGAGTGATCAGATTCCGGTTGTATTTTAAAGAAAGCTGAAACAGGGTTCACTGACGGACCAGGTAACAGGCGAGAAGAGAGGAGTAAGCAGTGATTTCAGAGTGCTCAGAGCAGCAGGAAGAACACATTGTGTGATCACTGAAATGGGGGAGACCATGGTGGGAGCAGGTCAAAAAAGGCCAGGAGCTCTGTTTTAGTCTCAAACTTGAGTTGCTGCCTAGACATCCAGAGTAGGCAGTTGAATAAGAGCCTTGGGAGTGGCTCTTAAAAGAATCAGATTAGATGTGTCAGAGTTGATGAAAGTTGCTTCCTACTTTGCTAAGGCAGTGGATGGATTACTTTATTGCTCAGGTTTTGTCCCTACTTCAGTTACCATGGAGTTCTGGGTGTGTTTGGGAGTTTGAGGTAGGGTTGCCCAATTTAGTAGATAAAAGTATAAGATGCCTAGTTAAATTTGACAGGGACATGTGTTAACGCTTACCTTTGTATGTGTTTGCACATCCCACTCTGAACAGTGCTTGCCGTTCAAATGCACCTGTAGACAAAAAGGGGGTTCCATGGAAAGTAACCTCCCAGGGTGGTCTGATCACAAATCTCTAACTGTCAGGTCATGGTGGGTAGGCGTGCCCAGGCACATAACTTCTTTAGTAAAGTGCTTATCTTTGCCCAAAGCCAGTCCCGTGCATTGCTTCTTTGCATCCAGGTGCTTCTTTAACACGCCTTTGAAATGAGCCTTAACCACCCTCGGGAGAGCACATAATCTTGTTAACTATCCTGTAATCCAATCCCTGCTTTGCTTTCTGCCACCTTATATCTTCCTTATGTTCTCTCCTTAATTTCAAGTGCATAAAAGAAACGGCAAAACTGTTATTCTGTGGAGTATTTGAGATCTTGCTGTCTGGCATATGTCATCCGTTGGCTCAAATAATATTTTTTCTTTCTTATTTATTTATTTTTAGAAAGAGGAAGGGAGGGAGAAAGAGATGGAAAGAAACATCCGTGTGTGATAGATGCATTGATAGGTTGCCTCTCACATGCCCCCAAATGGGGACCTGGTCCACTACCCAGGCATGTGCCCTGACTAAAAATTGAACTGGTACCTTTCAGTTAGCAGGTCTGCACTCAATCCACTGACCCACACTAGCCAGCGCAGCTCAAATAATTTCATTATATGTATGACAGCTCAAACTCATAAAAATCCTTTATAGCTTCAGCCGTTTCTTATGTTGACACCGTCTGCAGCACAGAATCATCCGGTAGGGAACTGGATCCAAAAGAGAACGGTCCAGGACAGGCAAAGAAGCTCTGGGACGACTGAGTATGTCTAGAATGGGTGCTCTGGGCACTGCTTTTATGGGTCCATAGGTTTATGTCATGCCTTGCTAATTTAAAGGAACATGGCCAAAATGGATGAATTCCTCTCCTGGTTTCGGTCTTAGTAAAACATTAAAAGTGACAGTGGTTAAGAGAGCCAGTCCTGGTTTAGGTCCAGCTCCTCATATTCTTTCATACAGGTCCAGGCAGGACTGTTCACTTCCAAAGCTATGAGTTGAGAGCACAGAGGTTTCAGTCTTTTAATTTCTTTCACTCGTTCGTTTGTTCGTTCCTTCCTTCCTTCCTTCATTCATTCATTCATGCCTCCCCTGAACTTGTCAGGTTTTGTACATGGCCCCTTTTGGTCCACAATTCAACATGTAGATGTTGAAAACTTGGAGTTTGCCAGAGAATAGTCTCAGCACATGGTTCAGAAACAGGGATGAAGAGTAAACAGTTTCTGTCCTCAAGGAAAACCTAGTTTAGTAGGAGGGTTATAAGGAAATGATTGCAATAGTCGATGATACAGGTTGATTTGTTTCTCCCCCCAGAATAGTTCATATGTTCTAGCCCTAATTTCTAGTACCTCTCTAAATATGAGTGTATATGCAGGTAGGGCTTTCCTGAGATAACTATATTAAAGTAAGGCCATGATAGTGGTCCCTAACCCTATCGGACTGGTGTCCTTTTAAGAAGAGGAAATTTTCATATGCGTAGAGACAGACAGGAGGGGCTAAAGTGCACAAAGCGAAGACCGTCTGAAGACACAGGTAGAAGGCTCTCCATCTACAAACCAGAGGGAGACATCTCGGGAAAAATCAAGCGCAGCAACACCTTGATCTTGGGCTTCCAGCCTCCAGAACAGTGAGAAAATACATTTCAATTGTTTAAGCCACAATCTGTGGAATTTTGTTATGGCAGGCTTAACAAATTAATAGAGTCAACAAATATTTTATATTGAATTTTTGATCTTATAGATGTGCATATAATAGTTTTAAGTCTACTTATAAGTCTTATAAAGAAACCCAGCAGACCCTGCCCTACCCTTTCCACATTTAACTCCTCTGTTTCTACTGGTGTTTGCCTCCATGTTTCCAAGTAGTGTGGTATCAGGCTGTTCCCTGGTTTTTCAGGTTAGACATTATTCATTGTCTTTACCTCTCCTGTATCCCCAGCCCCAAGCAGTACTTCCTGTTTCTCATCCTCCCCATATAATTTATAACAATTTGTGTTTTTCATATAGTTGATGGACTAATCTGGACTCTTATTATGACTGTGTAGTTATTGTTCATACTTGAGCCATTGTAGCATGCACTTTCTTTTCTCATATAATTTATTGTTTTCCCTGGAATTAATAATTGCCTTTATTTTTTGTTTCATTTTCTTTGTACCTATCACTCATTTTTTCCTTTAATCTCTCTGTTCTGTTTTTGTTTTTTTTTTCCCCCCATGGAGAACTTCCTCTTGGAATGCTATCTTTTTCTATTTCAATCTTTCTAGGAGTCTCTCCCCCATTATTCTAATAATTCTTTTTGCCTTTCTCCTGGGTTTCGTTTCTGTTTCCTGGGTTCCTCTTGTTTGCTTTACTTTGTCTTCTTGCTGGTGCACATCTTCCAGCAGCTTGCAGAGAAAGAGCACATAGGAGTTAAATTTTTGAGATCTTAAGTTTCTGAAAATGTCTTCATGTAGAATGTTTAGAATCAATTGATCATTTGACCAAATTTAAAATTCTAAATAGAAATGAATCCCCCCCCTCCCAATAGCATTACGCCATTGCTTCCAATGTTATAAAGAAATCTGGTGCTATTTTCATCTCCCACCTTTGAATTAACTACCCTTCTCCCAAAGTTTGTAAGCTTTTTTATTCCCAGTGTTCTGAAATTCCACAATTATGTAAATAATAATGTGGGACTTTATTTATGCATTGTGCTGAGTACTCAGTGGCCCCGTAGTCTGGAAGGTCATGCGAAATCCTTGAACTCTGGAGAATTATCTTCTTTGATAATTCCATATGTCCATTTTCTCTATTCTCTCTTTCTGGAATTCCCCTGGCTCTATCTTCTACGATCTCTTTTCTGGTTCCCATTTCTATGTTTTTTTTTTTTTCCTTCTAATCCTAAGAGATTTCTCCAACTTTTTCTGTTGAAAACTTATTTTTGCTATAATAGTTTAAATTTCTGAGAGCTTCATCTTCTCTTCAGGATGCTCTCTCTCCTTCCCTCCCGCCTCCCTCTCCCTTTGTGTTGGTGCAGTGTGCAGCTGGAGTGTTCTGAATGCAAAGCCTTTCCCAGTCTCTGAAAATATTAATTCTATAAAACTTCTGTTCACTGTATTGTTTCTGTTTCCTTTTACCATTTTGTTTATTTTGGTTTTGTTGGAGGCTTTCTTCAAATATCTGGTGACCTTTGGTGTCTGTTCATATTTACTACTAGAGGACTAAACTTCAGCTGAAATCCTTGGGCAGAAGCAGAGCTCATTGAACAGCAGACCCCATAGGGTTATCAGTGGTGTATCAGTTGGGATTCCACAGGAAACAGGTGCCACCCTCTTTCAGAAAAGCCAAAGAAAAAATAATGGTGGAAAGGGAAGAGACCAGTAAGGAGTAAGTAAGCAACAGGAGGAAGAAGCAGAGGGTAAGAGAGAGATGACCAAAACCCAGGGAGAGTAGCAAAGATGACCAAAACCTCCCCTCCTGCCCTAGGGTCTCCTGCTGATGTCTCTCATTGGCCAGACCTAACCTGAGAGCACGTGAGCCTGTTGATGGGGTCCACAGAGGTCAGCCTCCCAGGGCATTAAAGCAGGTGAAGGTAGATCTGAAGGCACAAAAAATATATTCAAGACAGGTGTGCAACCAATTTGATAGAGGATCCCAAGTGTCAGTAACTCAGCACAGTGCCTGGGGTCTATCAGAGAGCATTCCGTGTGTATTAGTAGAGTAGATAAATTAGGCAAGTAATGGTCATATCATTGATGGCTTTAAATGCCATAAAAAGAAACTTAGCAAGTTTTCAACTGTTGAAAAAATGTAAAATAGAGAGCTCTTTTGAAAGTAAAATTGTGTGAAGAACCTCAAAATAAAATCTATAATCAGATAAAAGTACATTTCCCAGTTGGATCTGGGCGGAGGGTCTGGCACCCCGCTCCTTTGGCCTCCTTGTTGCCTCAGGCCTCTCCCATTCTTTCTTTTCACTGTGGATTCTGCAAAGGTGCCTCTGGCGAGGCTGCAAGAAATCTAGTTTGAAAACCACTGTTGCAAGCTGTGGGGATGCAGCCTGAAATAGTTTCCACAACAGCTGTACTCTGAATAATGGGGCTTCCTGCCCAACCGTTCTGTAGTGAACATTCTTCCTTCTTCTTCCTCTGTCTCTTCTTCCCCAATCCTGCAGGAGCTCAGGGTGGCTCTGTGGCCAAGGCCATTTTGGAGAGCAAAAAGTTTGCTGTGAGAGCTCTGACCAGGGATGTGACTCGACCCAACGCATTGGTGCTCCGGGACCTTGGCGCTGAAGTGGTAGAAGGGGACCTGAATGACGAAGCATCAGTGGAGGCTGCTTTAAAAGATGCCTATGGGGCCTTTGTGGTGACCAACTTCTGGGACCACCTCAGCAAAGAGAAAGAAGTGTGTCAGGTAGGGACACCTTTGAGCGTCTCCTCTTACCCTGGCTGCTCTGCCCTCCCTGGAAGGGGGTAGGCCCTCAGTCTGGGCAAAAACACAAGTGTCACTTTACAGCATCTCACCAGTATTTATGAAATACATGTATTTCCAGTACTTGTTAGAGGTGGCTTTGATTGTGAAATCAGTGTTATGCAGCATACGCCCACACTCAAGACCTCAGAGACTGGAGAGTGACTGCATACCAGAGCCAGGCATTAAATGCTCCCCATTTGTTTGCAGATGACATATGAAGGGTGCCCCACAAATTAAGGTAACCCTGAAGTGAAGAGGGAAGAACAAAAGTGTCATGAGTATATTTAATACTCTGGCAGAGAATCTGGGGAGAAATCAATAATGGGTACATGGAAAAGGAACTGAACAAACAAGTAAACAAACTCACAATGTTTAACATGAGGGAAAATAAAAATTTGTAGAAAAAAATAAACACAACCATAGAATGTTACATGGTTCACCGTCAGCTGTGTGTGAGTACTGAGAATTGATCTATCCCAAAACTATGATATCAGGAATACACATACATATGTGATGGTGGTGATGGACTGTGTGTGAGAGAGAGAAAGAGAGGGGAAGGAGGGCACTAAAACGAGGGCTCATCTTTCATAGTAGGAATTTAGTAGATGATATCTTAGATGGAAAAAATCAAGAATTAGCAGTGCGAACATGTTATTTAGAGATGAACAGCAAAAACAGATGTAAGTGGTTACTTCTAGAGAATAGTTATCAGCATGGGAGCTCAGAGAACATCTTTGTCATTGTAAGTTCTACCCCCACCATGATGGTACTATTTGAAATTATATATAAGTATAAATTGGAAAAATATGAAGATTAGATTTTAAAAATGTAATGCATGGGGTCAGTCTCTTGCAGAAATGGCACGATTAAAAATATTAAGAACAGAATTGAACCATTTCAGGAACATCTGTTAAATTAATTATACCATTTACAGCTTGTCTTTTAGTGATAAACTTCGGAAGGGCTTATTTTAGGAGCTCTGGGTTCTAGTTCTGATATTCACTCCACGTGAAGCCCAGGGGTCCTAAGTCACTTCTCCACTTCACTTTCTGAATCTATTAAACCAGATTAATTATATCTTCTCTGCTTGCTATATGGGGCTCTGTAAGGAAAGGAAAAGAAGAAAGCCGTGGAGAAAGAGGTGAAGAGAGAGAGAGAGAGGAAGGTGCTTTGGACATTTTGGAGCTAAAACACAAAAAAGAGAACGTGCGTGCGTGTCTCTTACGCTCTCAGTTCTGAAATGGTGCGCAGATACAATTCATTACCAGAAACATTATTACACTGTGTATTGTGTTCTCAGGTATTCCTGAGCCTCATGTGTAAATAAACAGGGCAGATGATCACAAAGATACTGATAGCTCAGAGGAAGGGACCAGGTCTTCCTGACTGTTCCCGCCAGGCTGCTTCTTAGCCTCTGATGAAGTTCAGCATTTCGGCATGGCGGAGCCTCTGCCCCCTAGTGCTGGTGGCCTCTCAGATGGTAACTTGACTATATTTTGATGCTAGAAGAGCTTCCTCTCTAAGGAAAACAATAAGAAAAAGAAGGGGTAAGGGAAACCAGCACTTGCCCTCTTGTCCATATGCAGATACAGTGATCTATATAAAGAATTTGTGTTTCTCTCTCAGGGAAAGTCGGTGGCGGAGATTGCCAAGCGCCTGGGTCTGAAGCACGTGGTGTACAGTGGCCTGGAAAACGTGAAGCGCCTGACCGGTGGGAAGTTGGAAGTTGAGCACTTTGATGGGAAGGGAGAGGTAGAGGAATATTTCTGGTCCATTGGTGTTCCTATGACCAGCGTCCGCTTGGCAGCTTACTTTGAAAACTTTCTCACCATGTGGAAGGCTGTGAAAGCCTCTGATGGAGATTACTACGCCTTGGGTGAGTGGTAGTTTGCAGTGAAAGTAACCAGACACCTGCTGTCCTCCCCTCCCCCGCCCTCTTGCCCTTCCTCCCCCATTTCAGTGGACTTATATCATTTGAGTGCCTCCTACGTGCGTAACACCTCTGTGTGAAGTGCTGTGAGGGAGACTGCATGGTTTTCGACTTCACAGAGGACTGCTTCTTGGACTGGAAACACAAAGGATTTCACTTCCAGTCTTAGCAATCTGATGCTCTTTGTATAAATAATTAGCTATGTGACCTCAAGACTTAGTTTCCTCATGTCTAACGGAAAAGTTGGACAAGATGACTTCTAAAGTCCCTTCTTGCTCATCCATCTGAACTTCTTTGACAACAGGAAAGCCATTCTTCTCTTGACCTGCGTCCCATGATCAGGATCTCTAGAGGGGCCCTGACTCCCCAGAGAAAGAGTCTGATTCTGTAGGTCTGGGCTGGGGCCTGGAAGATTATAGTTTTAACCAGGATTCCTAGTAATTCCAGTGCTTCTAGTCCACTGGCTGGAATTCCCCTGCCCTTTGGAGGCATTTTCTTTGCCCAGAGTCCGAGGTTGCTCTGTGGGTTGGAGGGACTATGGGAATATTAGCAGCACAAATTCAGTCTTTTTTCCTTGGCACATAGTTGAGACATATCAGAGGCATAATTAGTGACAGTCACAGTCAACCCAGAGCACCTGCAGTACGACAGACGACCTGAGTAGTAGTTCAACAAGTGAGTAGATAAATGTATAAATGTGATACAGCTCTTTACTCCCACTTCCTTTCTTCCTATGCCCTCACCAGGTTTCAGAAGCCAGCTCACTGACATTTCCCAGGCCCTGAAATAGGACATTGGAGTCTATCAGTTAAATTAGCCTGGGTAAAGAGGTGATGCCCTAAATTACTTCTGGTGCCCAGTTCCATGGCAGGCCCCAAAGTCTGTATAACCCAGTCTTAGGTATTCCTGAGTCTCAGGTATCACTCTCCTTTGTAGAAATAGCTGACACTTAACAAGGGCCTGGCACTGCACTATTCACCTTCATTTCACAGATGAGGAAACTGAGGCAAGACACATTCAGGAACTTTCCAAAGATCATTAATAAGGCAGCGCCAGGACATGGAGTGTGGCAGTCTGGGTCTAGAGCCATGTTCATGACCACTGTCCCATGGCTGTTTTTAATCTCATCCCAAGACCCTCAACTCTCAAACAAAAACAGACCTCAAAGGCAGATCGGGCTTAGCTCTGAGGGCCTCAAAAAGCACAAACTGCTTTACAAATATAAAATACAATTATAATTTAACCTGAGCAGGCAGTTTGCCTACCAAGAAACTGAGGTGCAAAGCTAATTTAGCTACAAAAGACTAAATATGATATTTAGTCTCCGGCTGCTAATCCTGAAATCACTTCTACAATGGACTGAAATTCAGAGACCTTGATTCTTGTCCTGGCCTGTTGCTTCCTAGCTGTGAGGCAGTGAGTGAGTCAATAGGCTTTGTTTCTTCATTACAAAAAAGAGATTTCTGGGGCTAGACCATGTCCACTTTGGGTTCCAGCCTCAGGATTCTGGGATTCTGGGGAGCTGTGAGAGGCTATATCACACTGTAGGAGGGGAACAGGCTTTGGAGTTACATGTCAGGGTTTGAACCCACTTCTGGCAATTACCTGATACTCCTATGTTTCAAGGTTGTTTTTAAGATTAAACCAGCCAATATTTTTTGTTTGTTTCTTCTTTCATCCATTCAATAAATACTTGAGGGCTTCCTATGTGCCAGTCATTTGCTGGGGAATCAGAATCAGTAATAAATAGTTCAAAACAAATAGCTCTGCCCTTGTGAAGCTCTTTTTGGGTGAAGGAGACGGATTACAAATATAATAGATAAGTAAGGCATATTGTATGTTAAGAAGTAAGTACTATGTAAAAAAATAGGTCAGGATAAGGTATATGTAGAGCGCTAGCAGTAGGGAGATGGTATATGAAATTTAAACAGGATGAGCAGTGGGCCTCTTTGGGAAGGTGACATCTGAGCACCTTCTGACAGAGCTAGGTGGTGGGCTGTGTGGGTTCTCAGGCGAAGAACATTTTGGGAAGAGAGCAGCTGGTGTGGCTGAAACAGAGCAAGTAAGGGAGAGTAGGAGGAGGTGAGGCCAGAGTTAGCAAAGGTCTGGTCCCGTAAGGCACTGCCTTTTCTTTTAAGGGACAAAGAGCCATTGGAGGGCATGGGCAGACATGGTATGAGCTGACTTTAGTTTTACAGGTTCACAGAGAGACCATGAAAAGGCAAGAATGGTAACAAGGGGATCAACTTTGCAACAATTGAAGTCAAAATGATGGTCCAAGGTAGCTTGGACCAGGGTGGTAGCAGTATAGGTGGTGACAAGTGGTCAGATTCTGGACATGGGACTTCCAAAAACACCAAAAAGATGTGGGATGTGAGAGAAGTGTCAAACTGACTCCAAGATTTTTGGCTTTGAGAGACTGGAATGGTAGAGTTGCCATTAACTGAGATGGGGAGGTTTGCAGGAGGAGCAAGTTGTTGGGGGACATAGGAATTCATTTTGGGGCACACTTAGTTTAACATGTCTATTAAACAATCAAGTAAGGATGTTGAGCAGGAAGTTGAACAAACAGAGTCTGGAATTCGGCAGAGATGTCTTGGTTGGACACATGACTAATCATACTTTGCACACAGCAGATGCTTGGTAAATGGTCGCTTTAAAAAAAAATCAGTACGCAGGCATTATGGTATTATTCTCACACAAAACATTGTAACTAATTGTGCATAGATTATGGCCATTCAGTGTAACATTGCTTTCCTATACCTTTTGTTTAAGTGGTTGAGTAATTGAACTTGGTGTGACCTACCAAGGATGTGATGTAATTAGCTATTTTTATCTTTTTTTTTCTTTTTAACTAGCACTGCCTATGGGGGACATACCGATGGATGGCATCTCTGTTGCTGACGTTGGAGCAGTTGTCTCTAGCATTTTCAATTCTCCAGCAGAGTTTTTAGGCAAAGCTGTGGGTCTCAGTGCAGAAGCATTAACAGTACAGCAATATGCTGATGTTTTGTCCAAGACTTTGGGGAAAGAAGTCCGAGATGCAAAGGTGAGTTCTTAGGAGACATAAACATGATCACAAGAGTCCACCTTGGGTCACACTTCATTGACTTACAAATTCTGGTAGACTTTCCATGAATTTAGGCAGGCTTCAGCTTAGGCTGTCAGAGGAAACTGAAAAGGATTTCAGTTCCACAAATCTGTCTTATATTAGTGCATCTGAATCCCACCTTTATGGCTTTATTTCTTTGGCTTAGGGCAATTCAGCTTGTTAGACTAAAATTGCTGTTGGGTGGCAAGAATTTAGAATCTGAAGACCGAGGTACAACGTTTTCATATACACCACCCAGCTCTGCTCCCATAAGCAGTTACGCTGATCATGCCAGTCTGCCAGAGCTCCTTGGGGTGGCACAAGGTACTTAGCCTCTCTGTGCCTCAGCTTCCTCATCTGTGAAGTGGGATAATAGCATCTACCTCAGGGTGTTCTTGTGAAAATTAGACAGAATATATTTAAGGGTCTTAGCATAGGGTTTGGCACATATATCAAGTAACGGTTGGTATATACCAAGTACCTATTATGTACCTGTTGCTGTCTTTGAGCAGTTTATAACAAAGTCAGGGTGAAAATGTTAATGCACATGACGTCACAGTGATCAGTACAAGAGGGAACACTGTAGGTGCTTAGTTGTGTTATACACACTGATGGTGACCACAGAAGGGTAGGAGAAGGCTTCATGGAAAAAGTGGTTCTGAAGTGGTCCTTGAGGGTGGGCAAGACTGTGTCTAGGTGTAGGGAACGATAGGGCTGCCCTGGCTAAATTCTAGAATTTTAAATCCTCCCCTGGCTAGATCCACAGGAATGAACCTGAGGCAGTATGAGGAAGGGAAGTAAATCCTGACTCTGTCCTTATTTGTCTGTGGAATCCTGGCAAGTTATTTAACCTCTCCAGCCTGAGTTTCTTCATATGCTAAAAAAGTTATTGTATGTCTCTAATAGGATTGTTATGAGGATGAAATGAGGTATAAATGGCAGGGACTTTGTAAATACTGAGCCCTCAATAACTGATCTTGGTACAAATCGGGTGGGAATGGCCTGACTGGAGTGTCGATAGGACAGACCTTTTACAGAAAAGTGAGGAACTGATGATAATATGCATTACCAGCCATTTCTCCAAAGCAGGTGTTGATAAAAGGAAGGAGAACAGGGCTTCTGGGAAGGAAGTGTGTGTTCACGTGTGCCCCACAGAGCCCCTCAGAGCTGAAAGGAGGACCCATACTTCTTTCAAGCTGGCAGGCTCTTTGCCTCTCTTGGCTGCCCTCTCTCATCTGTAAAATGAGAGTCTTGTTTGGATGACTTCTAAGGTCCTACCCAGCACCAACATCTCTGTAGCACAGGGTCTGCAAACTAGGACCCATCACCTGCTTTTTTAAATAAAGATTTATTGGAACACAGCCACACCATTGTTTATGTATTGTCTACAGCTGTTTTCATGATATAATGATAGAGTTGAGTAGTTGCGACAGAGCCCATGTGACTTGCAAAGCCTTAAATGTTTATATCGAGCCCTTTAAGAAAAACTTTGTTGACCTCTGCTCTAGAATATTTCCTAGAGTTAGAGATAGAAAGCTGGTTGTTGTTTTCATCTGCAACTCTTGGTCCAGTAAGTCTTGAGTCTTAAGGAGGTATCTAAATTCCCAATGCAGCATCAGGAACTGGAGCTGTGAGAAGGCTGAGAAAGAAAAAAAATTTGGGAACTATTGTAGGTGTCTTTAATGAAGACAATAAGTTACCCCCAAACCCAAGAAGACAGTCAATGACTCAAAAGCTGGACTCATGAGAGGATCTGCAAAGCCACTTTTACCTGGGTTCAAATACACTTTTCAGGGCCTGGCCTGTCTCCCAAGGCATACACATTTGGGTCTTATATTCCTTTTGTTTCATGGGGTTTGAAGTCTGTAAGAAGATGGGGAGAAAGGTGAAGGGGTGTGAGCTTATGGTGTGTGTGATCATTCTCAGAGGACTGGGTATGCTTTTTTTCACATCTTAATATTATTCTTTTCTTTTTAAAATTATATTTTACTGATTATGCTATTACAGTTGGCCTAATTTTCCTCCTTTGCCCCCTTCCACCCAGCACCTAGCACTTGCTCAGGCAATCCTCCCACCATTGTCATGTCCATGGGTCATGTGTATAGGTTCTTTGGCTGCTCCATTTCCTGTACTGTACTTTACATCCTCATGGCTGTTCTGTAACTACCTGTTTGTACTCCTTAATAACTTCACCTTTTCACCCATTCCATCACAACCCCCTCCCATCTGGCAATCGTCAAAATGTTCTCTGTATCCATGATTCTGTCTCTTCTTGTTTGCTTAGTTTGTTTTTCAGATTCAGTTTTGACAGGTATGTACTTATTGCCATTTTGTAGTTCATAGTTTTGATCTTCTTTTCTTAAATAAGTCCCTTTATCATTTCATATAATAATGGTTTGATGATGATGAACTCCTTTAGTTTTTTCTTGTCTGGGAAACTCTTTATCTGCCCTTCAATTCTAAATGATAGCTTTGCGGGGTAGAGCAATCTTGGCTGTAGGTCCCTGTTTTTCATGACTTTGAATATTTCTTGTCAGTCCCTTCTAGTCTGCAAAGTTTCTTTTGGGAAATCACCTGACAAGTCTTATGGGAACTCCCCTGATTTTCTCTTGCTGCCTTTAATATTCTCCTTTTATCTTTAACCTTTAGCATTTACTTATGATGTGTCTTGGAGTGGGCCTCATTGCATCCATCTTGTTTGGGACTCTGTCCTGGACTTGCATGTCTTTTTCCTTCACCATACTAGGGAAGCTTTCTTTCATTATTTTTTCAAATAGATTTCCAATTTATTGCTTTTTCTCTTTTCCTTCTTGCACTCCTATGATGCTAATGTTGGATTGTTAGAAGTCCTAGAGGCTGCTTACTCTATCCTTGTTTTTTTGTATTGTTTTTTCTTCTTGTTGTTCCAGTTGGTTGTTTTTTGCTTCCTTATTTTCTAAATCATTGATTTGATTCTTGGCTTCATTCACTCTACTGCTGTTTCCCCATAAATTGTTCTTTATTTCAGTTAATGTATCCTTCATTCCTGACTGGATCTTTTTTATGATGTTGAGGTCCTCACTAAGTTCCTTGAGCATCCTTATAATGAGTGTTTTGAGCTCTGCATCTGACAGATTGCCTATTTCAATTTCATTTAGCTGTTTTTCTGGAGTTTTGATCTGTTCTTTCATTTGGGCCAAGTTTCTTTGTCTCCTCATTTTGACAGCCTCCTTGTGTTTGTTTCTATGTATTAGGTAGAGCTGCTTTGACTCTGTGTCTTGGTATTGTGGCCTAATGTAGTAGGTGTCCTGTAGGGTCCAGTGGCACAGACTACACTATCACCCAAGCTGGGTACTTGAGATGTGCCCTTTGTGTGGGTTGAGTACCACCTCCTCTTGTAGTTGAGCCTTGATTGCTATTGGCAGGTCACTGGGAGGGATCTACCTGGGCCAGTCAACTGCAAGGACTGGATGCCTTGACCACTGACCACCACCCTCTGCCCTCTGTGTAGGATCAGCTGTGCAGGAGCAGGGTGGTGGTGTTCCATTGTGGTCTGTAGCTGTCCACTGGGTGCTCAGGCTCTGTGGTTTCCCATGTGGTGCAGGCCAAGGTCAGCCCCCACCTGTATTTTGCCCAGGACTACCCTGTCTGTGCTATCAACAGACTGAGATGGCTGCTACTTGTGCTGGGCTTAGAGATTCTCAGGTGAAGCCAAGATGGCTGCTGCTAGTGCCAGACCTGCAGCCACTGAACAGGTACAGGGGCTGGGGGCTCACTGAGGCTGGCTGTTGCTTGTTTGAGAGGATTTAAGAAATTGTGAAGCATGAGCCAAGACCAGCCATTCAGATGGAAAAGCAGGTTGGGTGGACCCATAAGATGGGTGAGTAGGAGTCTCTGGGGATCTCCAGGGCAGGAAAAATGATGTTAGCCAGGTTTATGGAGTCTCAGATATGGCACCAGCCTGCTGCCTCTGTGGCTCTGTGGGGACAGGGTTCAGAATACTGACAGTGGCCTCTGCCTGCCCTTCTGTCTGGGAGAAAACTGTCCCCCAGCTCTCACCTTCATGCTAGGTACTTCAGTTCTTCCCTGTATGCCACTGGTGCCTTTCAAGCTGCTACCCTGGTACTGAAGCTCAGAGGCAGTGAGTCTGAGTAAGTCCGTGTGTGAGTTCTTTAAGAGGAACTACTTGGGACTCCAGCTGTTTTTTCCACCAACTCTATCCCCACTGGTTTTGGCAGCCAGAAGTTATGGGGACTGATCTTCCTGGCACTGGAACCCTGGGCTGTGGGACCTTGTGTGGGGCTGGGATTCCTTGCTCCTGAGATATCCTTTCCAAATTTTTGTCCATCACACATGGATGTGGGACCAGTCTGTTTCACATGCCTGCCCCTCCTACCAGTCTGGATGGATGTGGTTTTTTAAATTCCATAGTTGTGAGACTTCCATTCAGTTCAATTTCTGAGTAATGGTTGTTTTATATTTCAGGTACAATTTTGATGTGGTTGTGTAAGGAGGCAAGCCATGTTTACCCATGCCACCATCTTGAATAGTTTCTATTTAACTGATGATTGTGGCCTTTTCTCTTTCATGTTCAGAAAATTGTGGCTGTTTTATAAATTTCTTCTGCAGCACTCATTGTTCTTTATGTAATTTAGTAGATTTTTCTCCTTTCATGTTCATTAATATTTGCTGAAGAATCAGAACATAATGTCAAAACAAAAAAGCTACAGCAACTGAAGGGACTTACTTTATAGTTCAGAAAATAAGGTACAAAGAATTTAAATGATCTGCTTTAGGTCTGCAATCAGTGGAAGAGTTAGTATTATAATAATGAGGTATTCTGAGTCCTGGTTCAGTTCTCTTTCTACTCTTTCATCCTGATAATGGGGATCTAATTATGCAGAAGAGTATTTGCATGTTGAAGCAGCTTGGGAGAGTGGGATTTATTCACCTTTTAATTGGATGTTCTTGGCCAGATCAGTTAATCCTGATGAAGAGTATAGTTTCTTCTTATGGAGGTGACATGACTATCTCTGTTTTTACTTTGGCCACTAGGAAGCTCAGAGCCAAACTAGCAAGTCTACTGCAGCAGCTCTGTAGTCCCCTTTGGCTTGCATAATTGTATCCTAATCCTGTTCCCCCCCCCCCCCCAGCCTGCTGTCTTGACCTCCTAACCTGATTTCCTGTTTTCTTGCTCTGATTTATTTGTTTCACTTCATTTTACTGCTTTTTTTGTATGTGTTTACCATAGCTGCAACAAATATTTATGAAACAGGTGGTATATAAATAAAGAACACCGGAATGCTTGAAAAAGTTGTCACTGACCATCCTGATGAGGATGAAAACAGTGTCATAGTTCTGAGAAAATGTTGGTGACTGTGGTATTTGCTTTCTTTTCCTTCCTGGTCCTCCTGTCTCCCTAACCAATTTATCCTAGTCACCCCCACCTCCCTCTCTCTGTGGCTCTGACTGCCCTGAGCAGTGATGGCTCATCTCTGTCTCCAGCCTCACCCACATTCACAGATGTATGCCCTTATTTCTGACTTCTCTCTTATTGGATGGCTCCATCTGAATGTTCAACAGGTACCTCAACTCAACGTGTTCCAAACTGAGCATGGGCCCTTGCCAGGTGATTAGAACTTGTAGTTGAGCCTTGGTTCCTCTTGGCAGGTCAATGGGAGGGATTTACCTGGGCCAGTCAACTGCAAGACTGGATGTGACCGCTGACCACCAACCTCTGCCCTCTGTGGAGGTTTCTTTAATTCCATAGTTGTCAGACTTTCATTCAACTGGATTTCTGACGGTTCTGAGTGATGGCTGTTCTATGATTTAGTTGTAATTTTGATGTGGCTTTGCGAGGTGGTGAGCCATGTTTACCTGTGCCTCCATCTGTTCTCGATGCTAGACATAGTTTTGGGTGGCTCAGGACCTTCCAAGCATCTCTCTCTCAGTCACAAGCCTGCTCCCTGACTATTCTTGATACATCAAAATGTTTCACAATTCAGCAGAAACTTTTCTCACACCAAAATTCCTAAGGCATTAAAATATGGGAGTTCTACGGAATGGTTAATGCTGTTCTTAGTAACTAGTCTGACTTGAAGACGCTGCCCAGAGTTCCTGAGGGGAGAAATGCTTAGGCCCCATGATGCTCTGGGAAAGGATACATGTGGCCACAAGGTGGCGCTCCAGCCTCAGCAGTCTGACTTTTTCCCCGGTCTGGTCAGAAGCAGGCCATTTGCAGAAGTGCTTCAGTGAGTCCACCGCCCTGAACAAATTCCCATCTGGAACTCTGGTCTGGCTGAAAAATATCTGTCCAACCCCGAAAGGAACATGGTCCTCTCAGAAAGTGAGACACAACACAACAAATCTCTTTCCTTCGAAAATCTGCAGAAAAGAATCTTATTTTACTACGGGATAGTAGTTACCAGTTACAGGATGAAGGAGTAACACAAGGAGACAGACACCTCTGAAGTCATCTTCCATGCTGCTCGTGTGGTCTCCTTACTGAAAGCTTACATTTTCTCCTGATTTCAACATAACAAATGCTTATTTCATAAAGTACAGAAAATTATTTAAAAAATAAACATCATATACTTTATCAGAGATAGCAACTGTAAGACTTGCCACATTTTCTTCTAGTCTTTTTCCAGTATATATATGTTTATATCTAGCTTTCTTATTTAACATTGTATTATGAGCATTTTCTATTTTGCTAAAGTTCTTCAAAAACATTAATTTTAATAGCTGCATAATATTCTTAAAGAAGATGGGCTATCACTTATATTGCTACTCCTTTTTTGCATGTGTAAGTTATTCTTGAATTTTTTATTGTTATAAATGACATATGACAATCATTGTTTTATATGAGCTGCTTGTCACATTTTTCTGAGACCAAATGGAATAGCAAGGTTAGAGTTTACCTCTGGGGGTCAAAGACAGATGACACTGGATCCAATAGTTGGGAATGGTTTTTGCTAATTCAGATGGGGGCTATTGATCTAGTTGGTGTCTGAGGGACTCAGGGGGTGGGTTCTGTGGAAGGTGACGGAAGGCAGCTCAGTGAGTGTGTGACGGGCAGTGTTTGTCTGAGCCTGGGCCTGGCAGAGCCTGGGATGGCTGAAGTCAAGGCACTCATTTCTAACCAAGGAGGGAAGTGACGGCGAAGGGACCTCAGCCAGGAGGAAGGGACAGAGAGCCTGGTGCCAGGGTGCGCGGGAGCCTTTACTCTGTGTGGACTGCCGGACGGGAGGGCTGAGGGGCTGCTGAGGGAACCCCTCAAGGAAATGGATGTGAAAGCTGGTCAGGGGAAGGGGGCACAGACCCAGGGTACCTTTTCCAAAATGCTTGGGGCCAGAGCAATTCAGCTTTCAGAAGCTTTCTGCTTTCAGCTAGGTTATGTTCTACATGTATCAGGTAAATTCTCTGTCGGGGCAGGGGCAGGAACCTGAAATCAAACACCTCAATATCTCTGCAGAAAAATATATGACTGTTTCCACTAAGTGGGATAACTAAAGATCATAACTAGCTTCACATAAGTTCAGATCAGAATTAGCTCAGAAAAGTGAGTTTGCTGTCAAATTGCTTATTTAAAAAACTTCTTGGGTTTTGGAGTTCAGCTAAAGCACTGTGGACCTATATCATCATTAAGGTGAATAATTTGTTCTCAAACTATTTTCAGTGAGAGTTAAAGCATTTCCTTTAAAAAAAATAACATATTTTTTAAAACTTGTTCTTCACAGATCACCCCAGAAGCTTATGAGAAGCTGGGATTTCCTGGAGCGAAGGAAATGGCCGACATGTTTCGTTTCTATCACATGAAGCCAGACCGTGATGTCCAGCTCACCCACCGACTAAACCCTGAAGTCAAAAGCTTCAGCCAGTTTATCTCAGAGAACCAGGGAGCCTTAATGGGCATTTAAGCTGTTCAAACAGCCCCTGACCACACAAATGTCTCCTCTAT
>PVIA01003765.1:18877-110237 GCA_004024845.1 Tonatia bakeri
GGGGGGGGGTGGCCACTCAGCCTTCTCCTGCCCAGCGATCCTGAGCCCTGGCTCTGAGACTCCCCTCGGCAGCTCCAGTTGTTTTTCAAGTGCGTTGTCACATTCTTAGTGAACTTTTAAGTAATTGAAATTTCTTAAAAATCTTTGCAGGGGAACTTCTGGGGAGCACAGCATTCAGTGAACAAGCACAAGTGTTAGAGACTCTGAAGTTCAGTTTTACTTCAAGGTTGACAGTTCTTTCTCCGGTTCATTCACTAAATCGTCTGTTGAATCTTTCAATTATTCATCTATCCATTCCCCTATTTTTCATCTGGGCATTTCACAAATTTTATTTTTAGCGCCAGTGCTGATGGTGCCTTTGCAGACTTCTCTCCCCTACTGTGTGTTTTCTTATCGGACTGGTCCACCATTCAAAGTCTGCCACAGCTCCTCTCAGCTTGTAGTTGGCTTCGTGTTATGCTAGGGCAAGGGGGCCATCTACCCATTTAGGTGAAAACAAAACCCAGAGGTTCTGCAGTGGATGAAGGCAGGGGCTTGAGGCAAGAGCTGGGGAAAGGGAAGGAAGTGGAAAGAGGAGTCTATGGGAGGGCCCCCGTAGTATCTTTGTGTATCTCTGGCTGAGCGTTTTCTACACCGTATTGTAATTGCCTCATTTACTAGTCTTCCTCTTGGCTGTGAGTGACCTGTACTCCTCCCTATCCTGGTGCTTGGTGTATGATAGGAGATCAATAAATGTCCATTTTCTAAATGAGTGAATAAAGTTAATCGATCACGTCATTGCAAGAAAAGGGAAATCAACAGGTATCTAGAGTGGAGAGTGGTAAGAACCAGCCACTGGTACTTAAAGGGCAAGGGTCCATCCACTTCGGGGGTGGGGGGGGAGGCAGGCAGGCAGCAACGGGGGTTGGGAGCAGCAGAGCGAGGGTGGCATGGCGGTGCCTGGGTGATAGGACACAGGGGCTGAGGATTTGACTCAGAGGAGAAGGAGTCTTGGAGATGCCAAATATCAGCCTTTTTTGGTCTGGTAAGGCATCATCAAGTGGTATGGTTGTGTTAAATCAAATATGTTAAAGTTACTGCAGACAAATTTTGATGGTTGGGAGGAAATTGCAGTCCAAGTGCATTTGAAGACCACTCTCCTTTTTAAGCCCTGCAAGCAGTAAATTCAATGCAATGCAAGCTCTCACGCCTGGTAAACAAGTCTGGGTAAATTTCTAAAAAGGGAAAAGCAAAACAAAACCCTAAACTAAAAATAGGTGGTTTATTACTCATCTGGGTGGGCCAGGCAGGAGGAAGGGCTGCTGTTTCCTACGTAAACCTTGGCACCCCCTAAATGGGGGGCTGTCTGCAGGCTGGCAGGTCTCCTGGCCTCCTTGTGCGCTCCCTGGACAGCTGGTTGGTTCAGTAACCCTGGGCCAGCCCTGCCATTGTTCCTACAAAGCACAAGAAGCTCTTTCTGAGTTTAGAAGTGAAGCTTTCAGTGGCCCATCTGAAATGCAACTGTGTCTTTTAAAGGGCCCGGTTTGCATCCCCACCTTACTTGACCAATAAGGGGAAGAACAGGAACGTTAGCCTAAAACATTTTATATTTGTTGACTGTAGACATGGGGTGTCACCACCGTCTTCTCCTGTCCCCCACTGACAGCCTCCAGGCCCAGGGAGAGAAAAGCTTCCTGTTGGAGTTGCTCAGAGGAGACACGCAGACACTAGAGAGAAAGGCGTAGACAGTGGAAACGGGTCCGTGAACCGCTGTGAACAAAACTACCCTCTGCTGTCCAGGGAATGGGTTGGGTGGGGGTGGGGCCGGGGGTGGTGGAAAAGAAGGGATGCGGGAGACCTCCCGGTGATTCTAGAAATGTTCCTAGAAACCCACGCTATGAAGTCAGATCAGGTTTGATGGGAGTCCTGCCCTGCCCTTGTCTGGCTGTGTGAACCTGAGCCAGTCCCTTGTCTTCTGTGGGCTTCCGTTTCCCCATCCTCCCGGGGGGCTGCTGGGAGGACTCAAAAACTCAAGGTATGAAAAGCACTTTGGACAGTCTTTGGTAGATAATAAGTGCTCAGTAAACGGTAGCTGTGATTATTACTGAGAATGATTCCTGCCCTTGCTGCCCTCACACAGCACCCCAACCTCGGAGGTGCCGTGGACTGCTCCCCAGGTCTGTCCAACCCCATCTGCTCACCCATCGGTGGCCTCAAGCACTTGGGGTTCCCAGGTTCCTCAAGTCCTGACTGCCCTCTGCTGGGCGGCACCGTCCCTGCCCATCTTCCTGTGCCCGCCACTAGATGGCAGGATGAACCTAGCATGAGGACGGGTCACACCGACCTCACCCTTGGGAGATTTCTCAGGGGCCTTCCAGAACAAGGCTCACGAGACAGCCCTTCGGTTTCTCTCTTTTCAGGCTTTCTCAGCTACCCTCCAAGGTCATTTCATTGAATGTGTTCTGGGCACCTTCCCTGTGCCTGGCACTGAAGGATTACGTGCCTTCTCTGTGCCTCATTTGGGATTAAAGAAAGGAAAAGAAGAGACAAGGTACTATTTAAAAGCTCCAGCACTGGCCCAGCCCACCGCAGAGGGAGACCCCCATCTCAGGTCAAGGGCGGGCCTGCTGCAGAAATGGGCCGGGCGCCTGCGCCAGGAGCATGGGGCACACTGCTCTCCAGCCTGGGAGCAGGGGCAGAGCCTGCGGGTGGGGGCTCCTGCAGCTGGCTCTCCACCATCATCCTTTCTTCTGCTCAGCAGACCCTTCCAACTCTGGAGTCCCATCAAGGTGGCACGAGGGGCAGAGACAAAGTCACCAAAAGGAATTCTGGGCACTATTACGAAAAGGAAGTGCATGCTGGCCAGGCCCCAGTGTCCACTCTCCAAAGCAGCTGTTCTTTGGCAAAGGAGTCAACTTCTGGACTCCTCGCAGAAGCGAACAGGAAGGCAGCAGCATGACTTTTAATACACCCTAGAGGATAAGGTTTTACGGTATTTCTGAAAGGTCGCTCAGCTGTCTGTTGCAAGAGTATTAAAAATGTGTGCGCTCTTTGACTTGGCAATACTACCTTTAGGAAGCTATTTTAAGTAAATAAACACAAATATAGATAAAAATATACAATTTCCAGGATTTTATATGGAAGTGTTGTCCATGAGAGTAAAAAAAGAAATGGAAATAAGCTACATATCCATTAAAGGAATGGATAATTAAATTACTGAGTAGTTACAAAATTCCCTTAAATTTTAAATTCTTTAAAACTGTCATTTGTTAAAGAATTTTTTTACTGAAAAAATAAGCTTATGGTGTTTTAAGTGAAAAACATTGGATATAAAATACCATTCTACCTGGCTGAGTTCCAGCTGTGTGAAGTGTACATGTGCATAGTGAGATATGGAGAGGAAATGCACCAAGATGAGATTTGGGTTGATTTTCATTTTCTCCCATTAATTCCCCTTTCCCGCAGCTTTCCATAATGAAAATAGGTCAATTAGATGTTGAAATTTATGTAAAAAAGATCTCTTTATAATTTCACAAATATCATAGATTGTTTGAATTCTTCCTTGTGTCACTTATGAGTATTTGCTGTGCACTAGCACCACGCTAGATGTGTGTAAGAACTTTCACTGAGTCTTTGTACTGACACCGTAAACAAGATTATTTCCTCATTTTACAGATAAAGAAGCAGACTTCAGAGAGTTTAGTAATTTGCCCAAAATGACCTAATTAGTAGGTGACGAAGCCAGAATTTAAATTCAAGTCTCCAAAGTGAGCCTTCCACCAATTCGGAACTTCGGTCAGTGCAATTCTCAAGTTATGAAAGGGCTGGGCCATCAAATGCACTCAGAATTCAATTGTTTGGATACGAGACATATTATTATCTCTTAGAAACACTGTAGAGACGAGACACCAACATACGTAAAGATAGGCTCTCCAGCCCAGGATGGATAGCTCAGTGGGTTAGAGCATTGTCCTGATACACTAAAGATGTGGGTTTGATCCTGGGTCAGGGGCACACGCAAGAGTCAACCAGTGAATGTATCAGTAAATAGAGTAGAAGAACAACTTGATATCTCTCTCTCTCTCTCTCTCTCTCTCTCTCTCCCTCTCTCTCACAGGGGTGTCAAACTCATTTTCACTGGGGGCCACATCAGCCTTGTGGTTGCCTTCAAAGGGCCGAATGTAATTTTAGGACTGTATAAATGTAACTCCTCCTTAACTAGGGGCAAGGAGCTCGGCACTGCCGCCAGGTAGAAACAAGGTGCCGGGCCGCAGGGCCGGATTCAGCCTGCTGGCCTTGTGTTTGCCACCTGTGCTCTAAAATCAATCAATGAATAAAAAGATCAACCCTCCAAAAGCTGGAGAAACTACTCCTACTCATATGCTGTGAAAACACTGATTTTGATAAGATGTTTTCTACAAACATGTTTCTTGCAAACCCTTTCTCCCAGATGCACACACAGAGAATAATGAAACTGATGATGTTGGAGGAGGAAAAGGCAGTATGTGGGCAAGTCAGAGGGAGGAAAAGCCATATATGGATACAAAAAAAGAAAGCAGAGCCGAGGTGTGCTCAGGGCGAAGCCGTGGGGTCTTAGTGGCTTACTAGGAATGCATCCAGTACAGGGGTGATGGGTTGAGTGTAAAGAAGTCCTGTATGGAAACCTGGGAGCCCATAAGAGGTCATCGGAGTATCACATCTAAATGTTTTCAGGAGCCAGGCAGGTAACTGAATGAAGCAGGCCAGATGGAACACAACAGGGAATAGTGGGGACTATGGCAATGAGAGACTGCATGATCTACCTACGGGTACTCAGTTAAAATGTAACAGAAACACAGTGACACCAAACATAAATTGCCTCAGCTGTTCTTAAAAGGATGGTTTTCTGATCCTAATGTTAAACAGCAAATCTTCCAATTTTGTGGAAGGGTAGGGACCTGATGGGCCTGTGAGGACTGTGGCTAGAGGGCTTGGTCAGGATGAGACAGAGCAACAAGCCCAAGAGTCCCCTGCTTTAGAAACCGGGAGGACGCTGGGTGAGGGCTGTGGGGCAGAGGAGCTGATGGGCAGTAGCTTCTCCGATTCCCTCACTGCTTCTAGCAGAAGTCGGGCCATGGGGGAAGGGAAAGAAGAAAGGAACCAACATTTGCTGAAAGCTGCCCTTTTTCATAGTTATCATTTCATTAAGGCCTTGTTATCTCTCTGAAGAGTTGGTGTATGTGGCAGACTAGCTAGATGTTTACCAAATCTGTTTCCTCGTCTTCCTGGGCATACAGCTGGAACTCTTTCTAAGTGTTCTTCCCAGTTAACTGCAGCCAGGTAACTGTGGTGTAGACACTAGTGTGTGAGTGGAAGTGATGCGTGCCATTTCTAGGCCTCACGTAAAACTCCTCCACTCGCCACACTCCTCCACCATCTCCCCCCTACCGTTGGACTGCTGCCTACAAGCTGGAGAACCTTGAATGCCATGTTTAGAAAGTGGTGAAGCCAGACTAAGAAAGCACCCAGGCACTTAACTCCCCTCTTGGACAAGAGCGGCTGCAGGTTAGGAACACGTGTTCTAGACTTCAGGCGAATCAGAAATAAACTTCCATAATGTTAGGGCCAATTACCTTTTTGGTGTGTTTATTATAGCAGCTGGCATTGCTTTAACCAACGTGGTATTTTTATGCCCATTTAGAGAGAAGCAAATTGAGACTCAGAGAGGCCAAATAATTTGCCCGAGGTCACACAGCTGAAAATGAATGAATCTGAACCCAGGTTAATCCAGCTCTCAGGCTAGGCTCTTTCTATAACAACATACTGTTTCCAAGGTAACCAATACATTCTGTGGGGCCTAATTTGTGATTTCTTGTCCTATTGTAACCAACTGCACCCACCCCCCAAATCTAATGGGTGCCTCCAAAATGCAAGCAAGCAGGGAGGGAGAGCATAGTGGGAGTGGGGGACCCAACCACCCACTCTGCTCTCAAGTTGCAGAGGGGGAGAGAGCAGAGCGGGGCCTGTCCGTCCAGGGGAAGCTTCTGGATTCCCAATGGTGATCTTACTTGGCCCCCTTGTTCATCAACATCTGTGTCCCGCCGATCAGGGCTCTGGCTTGAACTCTGTGAACTGCTCAGAGAGGCTCTTGCTACCTCTTTGTTCAAACAGACAATAGTTGCAAAAACAAAGAGGAAAATCAGATGCAGGTGAAAGCTTATTTTTAACATTTCCAAGGCCACATGGGGATTTAACATGAAAACCAGAGCCCTCACTTCCGTCTGCTCTCTCCCAAAGCAGCTTGGGTGCTGTTGGCTGGCCAGGACTCCAGCACACTTGGACCCCTTCCAAGCAAGTGCACCACTTGATGAGGGAGACAGTTCAGTCTTTCCGGGGCCTTCTTTGGGCCAGAAATAGACGTTCTGTTTGGAGATGGTGTTAAATTTGGGCCCACAGAGTATGATTGGCTTAGGAAGGCATACTGCTCTGGCCACCCAAAATATGTGAGGTCTCTTGACATTTTAGTCAGATCAGTCAGAAACATAACAGAAAAATGTGTAATAAAGTGAGAATTGTTGGAAACCATTAGGCAGAAAGCTCCCAACCCATCCCTCCTCTGTGGTTCCTTTGCCTTAGAGGCCTGCAGGTAGCAGAGGCTGGGAGGTTCATCCGAGAAACAGCAAGGACCACCAGGACCACCAGTCTTTAGAGCACACCTACATTGTGCAGAGTACTTGACCATGGTATTTCATCATCCTATCATCTCTGGATGTAAGAGTCATTGCCAGCTGTGTTTGATCAATAACGGAAATGCTCTAAAAGTGATGAGTCAGCCCATTGGTTGCAGAGCACACCTGAGATTATTTCACACCGAAGTCATTTTCCCCCATTGTCCCATAGGAGCATTAGTGTTCTTTCCCCTGATTTGCCACCTTCCAGGAAGAGACAGAACGTGCAGAAGTGGTCCTGTGCTTTCTCTCCCTTCAGCACCGCAGCAGCGGCAGTGTCCCTGCAGAAACAAAGGCACGAGAAGCTGTGTGTTCAGAGTAGCCATGATTGTAATAAAATGTTTCAAGAAAACAAATCAAAACAAAGATGAAATGGCTAGCTCTTCTTTTTGTGCTTTACTTTAAGTCAAATTGGCTTTCTGAGATAGAATGACATTCCTTCCTCTTAAAGGCTTTATTTATTTATTTTTTTTGAGAAATGGCAAGGGAGGGAAAAAAAGAGGGAGAGAAACATCAATGTGTGGGTGCCTCTCACGGGCCCCCAACTAGGGACCTGGCCTGCAACCCAGGCATGTGTCCTGACTGGGCATCAAACCAGCAACCCTTTGGTTTGCAGGCCAGCACTCAATCCGCTGAGTCACACCACTCAAGGGCTAGAATGATATTCCTTTCTCATTCAGTTCTTCCCCTGGCAGGTCTTCAGCAAAGTGTGGACCGAGGAAGAAAGAAGTGGGGAGAGCAAATGGTCCCAAGAGCTAAGAACTGCCTTTCTTCTTTCAGGACACTTGAATATGTGAATATGCCTTCCTCTTGCTTGTATTTAAATCTTATGGGTTCTGTGTGTGTGTGAAACAGAGAAAAGATGGGGTGAGCATTGAAGGGAAGGGAAGAGCAGGGAAGGGCAGGGCGAGGAAGTAGACTGAAAGAGGATGACTGAGGAGGGCCAAGGTTACTTTTAAATCCAGTTCCACCAGAAGGATCCTACTGCCTGAGGCAAAACTGACAGCTTGGGAATGATGTTCCCATTACTTGTTATATCCAAGTTTCCTTCTTGACCCCCCTGTCTCCTCTCTGCTCCAAGCCCCCTCAGACTGGTCAGTTCACGGCCCTTCTGGTGCTTATCCCTCTCCCAGAAGAACAGGCACTCATTGAAAGTTACCAAGCTGGTTCTCCGTAAATCCTCATCTTCAGCCAGCCCCTCTCCCCACAGTGCTGCCCTGTGTTATTCCTTCATCATCACCAGCAACTTATGTGAAGCTCAACCAGGGCAAAATCACGGCCAAATCTCTTGCAAACCAACTTCTCCTTTCCTTCTTCCCATTTATAACAAGGTCGTTACCAGTGTTCAGGAGCCCAGGGTTGGGGTCAACATTGATCCTTCCTTTCCTGTGAGCTCTCACAGTTGTCCTTCACAAATCTTATCTATCCTTCCTTCCACACGCCTCTTGCATTTCTTACTTTCTCTTCTTTATCTCTGCTGCCATCCTAGCCCAGAGTCTTGCATCTGCCTCTTGGCTGGTCTCTCTATACACACTTTCCTCTCTGAACTATCATTCCGCCCCATCTGTACTCATTCATCAGAAGAACGTTTATTGAGTTCCCACTAAGTGCCAGACAATGTACTAGACACCAGACGCACCAGTGAATAAGACAGACATGTTCCAGAGGGAGCGGGGCAGGTAATTATTAGGCAATTACAGTGTCTCAGGGTGAGTGTGGTGATGGACAAAGCACAGGCTGCTAGGGAAGCCCTCAGGTGGGGTGTGGCCCAGAAGGGGAAGGTATTAGGGGAGGCCTGCGAGCTGCTGCCAGGCTCATCATCATAAAATAACACTCTTATCCTGTTTTAAGTAAAATTGGCCTCCTATTACTTTTGTTCCTTCAGGTTTGCAATGGACTGAATGTATCCCCTCTAAATTCCCATGTTGAAATCCTAACCCCCAATATTAGGAGGTAAGGCCTTTTGAAGATGATTAGGTATGAAGGTGAAGCCTCAAAAATGGGGTTAGTGTCCTTATAAAAGAGGCTTCAGAGAGTTCTCTTGCCCCTTTCTGCCATATGAGGACACAATAAGACAGTGGTCTGCAGCCCAGAAGACGGTCCCCACCAGAACCTGACCAAGCTGGCTGTGCGATCTGAGACTTCCAGCCGCCAGAACTGTGAGCAACAGATACATGTTGTTCATAAGCCACCCAGTCTACGGTCCTTTGTTACAGCAGCCCGGATGGACTAAGACAAGGGTCAGAGTTTACAACCTGAGAGTCCAAGCCTTTGCTCTTCCACCCAGCCTCACCCCCAAGGACTCGCCAATGGTAGACATAATAGTAGTGATAATAAAAAATAGTAATAACAGCAAAACTTCATTAAGATTATTTCTGCCCCAGGCCCTCCTCTAAGTGCTTCTCCTATGTTCGCTCTTCACAACGTTCTCTATGAAGGAGGTACTATTGCTATAATCATGTACAGATGAGGAAACTGAGGCCCAGGCAGGCCGAATGGCAGAATCTGCATTCGAATTCTAGTGGAATGGCCGGGCCTGACACATAGGGCCATAACACCATTGTATGTGGATAAAGCTCAGCCATGTGGATTCGAGATTGTCTACCATGCACCCTAAATTCTCCCTGAGGTCCTTTTCCTCTGTTTTTTTCTCCCCTGGGAATGCCCTTCTCTTTCCTTAGCCAACGTTATGTCTTTCTCAGAGCCCACCCGCTATGGAAAAGGAGCTGGGTCCAGACACAGGTTCTATGTTCGAGTTCCAGTGCTCAGCTGTCAAATCCCTTCTTCTCCCTGACTCTCAGCTCCCCCATCTCTACAATGGGAATATCACTGCCCTTCTCACAGGGCCTTGCTAAGTATGATGGGAGAATAATGTGTGTGAGTATGCCTTGCAAACTCTAGAGTCCTAATCAAATATAAGGGAGTCAACATCATTTTTCCTCTTGTTTCCCAAAGTAAGAATGTTTTTATACAGTCTGTCCTTCACTCTAACAAAGTTTGCTTACATATTCCCTTGGGCACATGAGTCATCTTTCTAAGCCTCAGCTCCCTCATCTGTGAAATGGGCATAATACTGTCTGTTCTGTAGGGCAGTTGTGGGGATGAAACACAATAGTGCTTTTAAAGGATTAGACATTCAAGGATATGCTTTGAATGCTTCCCAAACCTTGATTTTTCTCAAGGTGCCAGTAACAAATCATTTTTGTCTTTCACTAGAAGGCAATCCAGAATTGTGTCTTCTTTCTTTGTTCTTTTAATAACTATATGGCACATGTCTTCCTAAAGCTCCTGCTTTAATTCAGCCTCAACAGTGCAACATTTATTAACCAAAGAAAAATACTTTTCCTGTTCCCTTTGACCGTGTCACCCGGATGCCCCACCACCAGCCACCCGAAGCCTGTCCTGAAGCGGCAGAGCGTTCTGTGAGCACAGCAGCGCTGTGACCTGGGAGTGCTTGTTCAGCTGAAATTGCTTGTCCTGGCAAAAACCTTCTCTTTTGATTTTGGCAGAACTTCAGGGAGTGAAAAAGCTGGGTTACTGTTAGGGCTGGGATTAGAATTTGAGACTCAACAGATCATACTGTTAACACTTCTCCTCTTTGCTAACTTTATGAAGTTCAAGAAAAGCTTTCTGGGGAACGGCACCAACTTATTTGCCAAAAGCTGAGATGGGCCAAGGAAGATGGAGTCAGCATTTGGAATCTCCTTGCCTCAGAATTTAACAGCCAAGGAGGGAAGACGGATGTGCTGTGGAGCTGGGGAGCGGGGAGCAGTGCATGTGTGGGGAGGTGTGTAAAAAGGATTTGGAAGGATTCAGGATGCTGAACAGGCTTGGCTGCTTGTGGTTCCACCCCCACAACATCTCTCAAGTCTCAAGCCTTCCTCTCCTTCTCTGGCGTGGCCCCCTGTCCTGGTCCTCATCATCCTCACTGACGGCAGTGATACTTTCTGATAGGTTTTGTCCCTCTTGCTCATCCTAAACGCTACCACCAGTTTGTGTGCCTCTGCTTACACACATTCCAGGCCTTCCAGTGCTTACCGAATAAAAGTCTCGCCTTTAGCACAGCGCTCAAGGCCCCAAACTTCCCTCTGTCCTCAGCTCATCCCTCTAGACATATGCTCACCTGCCAATGTGCCCGTACCTTCCAGCCAATGAGCCTTTGCCTGGCTGGTCCCTCTGCCTGCTTGTTCTTCCCTAGTTCCCATCTCTGCCTGGTGGATTCCTTATCCTCAGAGACCCGGTTCAAATATGGCTCCTTCCGCAAAATTTTTCTCGACTCCTCCAAGCAAAGCTGATGCCCTCATTTCTACTCCATGGGACGGTGTGCTGCACTTGTTTGTGTGGGCCACTAGGTGGCCCGGGGGATGGACTAAGCCTTATTTATGTCCCCCCCACCCCACCCCCACCCAGCACCTTGTTCATCGTATGCAACTACTTGAATTTTTGAAAGCTGGTGGGACAAATTCCCATGATGCCAGGGAGGAACCAGAGCAGTAGACTGATTTTCTGACTGTGTCAGGCTCATTGGTTCTGCCTTCTTCAATATCCAGAAAATTCAGTGAACTGGGTAAACACCTCTTGGGGAATGTGCCTGTCTCCTAGATGTCCCAACTGGTAGGCACATTAGTCCAGTTAAGCTCCGGAAATCGATCCCCATTATGTGACAGACTCTGTGTTGCACTCTGAGGACATGCACACTACTGTGACTCTGTTCCTGCCATGGGTGTTCTCACAGTTCAGTCAGGGAAAGACACACCCATAATTTCAAGACCAGGCATGAAGCTCAATGGGGTGCTCAGTCCAGCCTGGGAACATCAGGTAGGCTTCTTGGAGGAGGTGATACTGGAACTAAACATTAAAGGATATACAGGAGGTAGAGAGGCAAAGGCAGTGAGCCTAACCAACACAACCTCAAGTGACCATGATCAATGCAGGACTGAAAGATCATTGGTGGATTAGGAAAGGAGGGGAGACGAAGCATGACAGAGCTATTGATAAGATGGTGGCATCTGAGTGGGACTTTGAAAGAGGAGAGAGTTTTGGATGGATAGAGATCAGAATAGGGTAGAATTTGTAGGACAATCTGGGCAGAAGAAAAGTGTGAGCAAGGCGTGGAGGGGTGACGCAGCTTGCTTTCAGTGATCTACTCCAAGAAGATTATCACTGTAGTGTCAGTTAAGCGGTGAGTCCTGGAGAAAGACAAGGATCCAGGTCATGGAGGGTCTAAATGGTGACACTTGTATATTCTCATGATCTCCTACTAACAGTTGGGTCTGCAGAACTAGGGGACCAGGGACCAGGGACCTGGGGTCAGTCAGTTCTTACATCAACATGCAAACCTGCAGAAGGTTCACCACTTCTGCTTTCATCTTCTCAGTTCCCACATTGGTACAATCAAGCTGACCCTCCTCCTAGCAGCAGGGGTAGGAATTAAAACTACCCAGAGCCCCACAGTGCCGAGACACAAAGCATGCACTTCTCTCTGGAAAACACCTAAACATCCCTCCTCTGAAAGTAGAGCCCAGGCACTCCCTTCTGGGCTACTGTCTTCTCAGAAAGTCAGGTTTTCCAGGAATAGAGTATTTCAGATGGGTCAGGGAGCATTGGAAATTGAGAGGCTCTTAGCCTTCTGCAAACAGGCTGGAGGGCTCTTAGGTCACAGCCCAAAGGGGTGGGCTGTGGTATTGTTCATCAGCCTCTGAGAAAGATTTAACATGGTTCCAATAATTCTCTCTCTGCTCTTAGCCCCAGGCTCTGCCAGGAAGGTGGGACTGTTGGAATGTGGGAATCCTGACAGGTTCTGGGAAACAACAGGAGAGGCTAAATGGAAGAAACTACTTTTGGTGGGTATCTGGCAGTCCTCAGGTCCCTGACTTCAGGTTTGATATTTAGTCCCCACACAAAACATATAAGAAGGGCCTCCTGCTTAGTTGCAGAATAAACAGCTCTTGTGCAAACTGCTGCATTTGGGAGAGAATGGGCGATAAGATGGTTCCAAGTGGAACCTCCAAGTTGACCATTTAGTCATAACTCACAGTGTAGCTTCCCTTTTGACAAAAACCTGGGCATCTTTCTAATGACTCAGGAGGGGTCCTGGCCTTGAATTAGTAACTGACCTGCCTTGGAAAGGACAAAGTCTCTTCTAGGTACCTGGAGCTCTAGGACCGTATTAGAAATGTCTTGTGAAAGCAGCCTTAAGCTCATCCAATAAACTCTGCTTTGGAACCTACTGTGTGCCAAATATTAACATGGACACAACTGCAGGTGAGATCCAGTCTCTGCTTTCACACCAAGTTCAGTAGAAAGAGGAGTAGGATTTATCAGTTAGGACCCTTTTGTTTGCAAGTGGTGACAGTGTTGCTTCCCTCTGACTTGCACAAAGAAAGAGAACAGGCACAACAGTGGCCAGGGGCTCAAGATCCAGTTTTTTTCAACTGGGTTAACTCCACTCTCAGACCGGCTTTACCCTTGTGGTTGCAAGATGGTTCCTAGCCACTGCAGAGGCTACCGATCTGGCTCATGTCTAACGGGAAATAGAGAAAAGCTTCTTTTCCTAGGGTTATTAGCAAAAGCCTCATATGCAGCACTGGCTGTGAACAGGTCACGTGCCCATTTGTCAGCCCAGTGTAGGTAGGGGAGAGGGGGCGGTACGCTGATGAGCCTATGTCTGGGATACATGCTTCATCTTCCAGCCAAGGGTGGGACCCCAGCTGAAGCCATAGCTGTAAGTTAGAGAGAGGAATAGGGTTGTGGTTACCTGAAGGTTGAATGGGACATGGTAACAAAAATAAGATACTTTAAGGAAGACTAAAATAATAGTTAGGACTCTGATAGCCAAACAGCAACCCGAAGCAAGTGAGGCAAAAATGATGATGATGATGATGATGATGATACAGGGGCAGGGGCCACAGGATCAAATAAAGAGTTGAACAACACGTTTTCTAGGTTAGCTCTTAGATTTGGTGGAGATCTTTGTGAGTGGCTTCATGACATAGCTTGAGGCTGTGCTTGTTATACTTGAAGACTTTGCCTCACTCCTTTTTTACACGACATCTTTTAGAGTTTGACCCCAATGATTAGACCAGGCCAATTGTGACGTCCAAGTAGTAAGAGCAGAGTGATGGGGAAAACCCAGGTCTTTGGTGACATCACTCAGCAGCTATAGCAGCCAGATAGAGGGCCCATCTTATCTCATCTATGTGAGACAGTTCTTTAAATTTCTCTTCTCATTTTGTTCATGGTTTGGGTTCAATGTCTACCACTTTCACCAAAAAGCATCCAAATTTGCCTAGGCTCCAACAAAACACTATCAGGACTCTGTATTTCCTTCCTCTGGGCTTCTCTGTAGCCCTGGCTATCTTCCACTGCAGGAGGGCTGCACACATACATCTGAATGGTTCTGTGTTTGAATAAATCATGGGCAAGGGCTCTGATTGGCCTGCAATGAACAGCTGGTCTGCACTTTGGACCAATTATGTGCCCAGGGCAGGATATATTCTAAATGGCACAGCCTGGGTTACTTGTCTATAATCTTGGATTAATCAGGATGGGTTGACATAGGAACAGAATAGACATTGCTCCTAGGGATGGGCATCCTATTGCCTCTTCATCTGTTCCTACCATGTTTTTACAGTGTGACCCCCAGACTCGCAGCACGTGCATCCCAGAGAAATTGTCAGAAATGTAAATTCTTAGACCCTCTACCCCCGATGACCCACCAAGATCTCCTGAATCAGAAACTCGGGGAATGAGGCCCAGCAGTGAGCACCAGGCTTTCTGAAGCACACTAAAGTACAAGAACTATTGGGCCATGATTATACAAGAACTAAAACCAAATGCTGTGCTGGTTCAAGAAAAAGCAATAATGGTTAATCAGAGGGTTAGGAAAGCCTTAAGAAGAGATAAGGTCTTAGAGATGGGTTTTTATGATCAGGTAGATTGCTTGAAATGAATATAAGTTCACACATAATGTTGTAATTACAATAAAGAACTTTTAAAATCCTTTACCCAAACAAATCAACTGTTTGCTTTTACCTGTGGCCTTTCTCATTCTTGGTCCATGAAAAAACATACATATTTTTTCGTACTAACACACATAAAATTTTCTATTTTACTGTTTTACTTTTTAGGAAGCTTTCTTCCTATACACTACTTTTTAAAAAAAGGTTTTATTTACTTAGAGAGAGGAGAAGGGAAGGAGAGAGAGGGAGAGAAAGAGAAGCATTGACTGGTTGCTTCTCATGTGCCCCCAACCAGAAACCTGGCCAGCAATCCAGGCATGTACCCTGGCTGGGAATCGAACTGGTGACCTTTTGGTTTGTAGGATGACACCCAATCCACTGAGCCACACCAGTCACAGTTACACTATACTTTTTATTAAAGCATTTTGACCATTTACAATGACTTTAGGGAAATTAATTTTTTTAAACTTTAGAAGCTATCTATATACTCACCACCATAACCCAATCATTATGATCATTTCCTTCTAGTCTTTTCTTCCTATGGAACTTAATTATATATTAGAACAACAGCAGATACATATAATATATGCTTTACATTATAGCACAAACATTCCTGTTCACCACTGAACAGTTTCATTATGCACAAGAGGCAAACAAATTAATTACAACATATTTAACCAATCTTCTCTTATTGGACATTTTAGTTGTTTCCAGTTTCTGCTGTAATAAACATCTTTATGTATAAAGTGCTTTCTCCTACATTTTGAGTTATTTCCTTAGAGTAGATTTCCAGAAGTGGAATTACAGGGTCACAGGATACAAACTCTTTTATGGTTCTTCATGCATTTTGCCAAATTTCTTCCAAAGGTTTGTACCAATTTACATTACCACCAGCAACGTGTGAGAATGCCAGTTTTTTCACATCCTTGGTAGTTTGGGGCATTTTAATTAACAAATTTTTTGCCAATTTTAAGGGAAGAACTTTACATTGTTTAATTTGCATTTTTATAACTGTACCTAATATTACTTAATAAATATTTTCCCATGTTGCTTTAATGTTCTTAATAAGCTCTTTTATGGTTGCAAAGACTTTTTATGGTTGGATTTAATGAGTGGATAGAAAGGTAGGGCATTCTAGTTTGGAGACTACCATGAGCCATAGTGCAGGGTCAGGAAAGGTCAAACACTGCCTGCCAGAAATAGAACTCATTGTTTTCACCACCTTCCTCCTCCTGGGCTTCCATCTTACTGAATAGCACCACCAGCCATCTAGTCATTCAAGCCAAAGGCTGGGCATCCTTGTTGACTCCTCCCTACCCTTCATCGCCTCCATTCAATCAACACTCAAGTTCCCTACATTGCTCTTGAAACCTGACTGCTACTACCTGAGTTCAGGCCACATTATCTCTTTCCAAAGCTATTACGGAAGCCTCCTAATGGGTCTTCTTGCCCTCTAAACCATACTCCACATTGTGGGAATTCCTATCTTTTCCATACTCTACCATGACTCAAGTGTTTTAACAACTTCCCATTACTTTCAGGATGAAGTCCCCAGATTCCTTAGTCTATTTTCCAAACCCTCCATGATCTGAACCCTGCCCTGCTTGTTTTCAGGTGGAGCAGGCGGGACGTTGTGTGCTTCTCTTTCTCCAGAGCCATGAAGGCACCATGCACCAGACCTTTGAGGACCACAGCCATATTCCCAAAACAGCTGACCGGGACTGGGATTAAAAGGGAAGGATTCCCTGGTTCACATGAGAAGCCTTACTGACATCATCTGTACATCCACACCAACAGCCTCAATGGTCATTTTCCCTGGAACTACTCAATGTAGCTCCAAGATTGATCCACAAAGTGTTTGTGATTGATTCATGATAGGGCAGGAACAGAAAGTAGGCATTTAGAAATGGCTGGAGCAATTTGATAGAGCAATTTTTTTTTGGTTTAGAATCTAATAATAAAAAATGAGAAATGAGTTCATGTTTTGTGAGTCCCTTTAAAATATCATTCATCTATTAATGGATTTCACTGCATTGTATAAATTATTGGTCTACACAATGAATTGAAAATTTTAAAATAAAAGCTCTGACCACAGATCGTTTGATGTGAATTCTCTTGGAAAAGTTCAGTCTGAATGATCTTCCCATAAGTTTGTAAATGCATTTTCTGGAGTAAGGAGATGTTTGAGTGCCCAACTGGGAGAGTGCCTTTCAAAGACTAAGGAAAATCACAAACTGAAAGAAATCACAACTTTAATTTATATCTTAACTTCATGATTTTCATAAAGAAACTGGTTAAAATAGAAAGTTCTGGCTCCTGACCATCAAGTCAAGATGTAACAGTACTTGACATATTGAACAGGATGGTAACTTGGAACAGTTAAGAAGGGGAATTGGTTTCGAGCATTTATCTGGTCTGTAAAATGAATGGGTGGATGAAAAAAACGTTCAATGTTCCTTTCAGCTGTAATACCATGTGCTTTCATAATTCTATGTTGGACTATTTAATTTAAAACTTTTCTAATAAAGGTATTGCTGGTATGTGAAATGTGACAAGGGGGCTTGAAAAAAGAACCTCTCTCTTCCCATCCTCTCTCCCTCCCTCCCTTCTTTCCTTAATGGAAGAAACTGTCAAACAGTGAATCATCTGGTCAGTGGTCAGAGACCTGGGTTCTCACCACTAACTAGCTGTGACACTGAGGACAGATGACTTCACTTGTTTGTGCTCTCTGCTTTGGAATGAGAAGATTGGACTGTTGCTGGTACCCTTAGATTGTCAAGGGGTCCCACAGAGGGTGGAAGTGAGAAGCATGGGAAGTAGAAGGAGCCAAGCAGGTTGGGTGCTTCTTGGGGTTTCCCCACTCTCAGCTAGAAGAGCTCCTCTTTTTTCTTTAGAGATCAGGCCTTCGTATAAGATTTTACTAGAAGAAATGCTTCATTGCTATAAAAACGTTGGAAAATCTATCAGGCTATATGCTTGCCAATGTCCCTTCTAGTTTTTGTTTTCCTGTTGGCATTGCACAATTAGTGGCAGATGCCTGGCTTGTACTCATAATGTCCAGGCGGAGGGGTCGAAAACTCAAGTGTACAGGAAGCAGGCAAGTTATCTAAATGAAGAAGTCTGGGTGTGAACTCCGCAGGGAGCAGTGGGGACTGTGGTGAATGCAGAAGTGCTCGTCCTGTCTAAAGGGAACCTTAGAAGCTCCTGCCCCTTGTTGCCATGTGGAGATGTGGGCCCTGCTCTAGGGCCTGCCCATCCAGGATGTATTTTGGGAGCTCAATGTAACTCATCTGTCTCCAGACTGTGGCTCACCTGAAATTCTTAGAATTTTTAAAATGCTAAATAACTAGCACACATGAACTAGCAGGCTGCTAGGCCTAATCATCTTGCTAATTGTTTAGCACTGTATCTGGCACATGGTAAACAGACTGTGAATGTTAGCTATCATTATTGTTATAATCATCATTATTACTTCATAATAATGGATCTGTTAATAATTGCCACTAAATTGTGACATAATTATACAATTTTGTACTATTCAAGTTTAATTCCTTTGAAAGTCATCATAAAACTGGAGCATTTTGGAGAATTATTGACAAGAAGAAAAGGGAAATAAGTAATGCTTCCCTACGAACTTGAGTCATGTCCAAGGTAGGTCCTATGCTATTCTGCCAAGTGCAGCCTTTCGGACTCATCACAGCTCACAGTGAAAACTGTGTGGCTGTCCAGCACTATGGAGCACGTGGACGCACTAGCTCCTCAAGTCAGATGTTCCAGCGGTAACAAAACAACACATTCACACTCAGATAGGTGTCTGTATTGCTGGCTTCTTTCTCACTCCCGTGATTATCATAGTTTTCAAAGTTATAATGTCTACAGAATAAGGGCTCTTGCCTTACTTTTTTCCAAAATTATCTTGGCTTGTCTTCTAAGTTTATACATTTATTTTTCCAGATAAACCTGCTTACTGTTATGGGACATAAATGCCCAGAGCCTGGTTTCAGATACTATGGTGAAATCCTCTCCAGGCAACTGGTACTACCTTAAAAAAAAAAAAAAGATTAAAAAGCACTGTAAAATAAAATATAAAATAAAAAAGTGTTTAAAATACTTTGAGTTCCACCAGCTTAACAAAATTATTGTCATTCCTTTGCATTTGCTCTCATGCATTTTTGTACACTGTTAAATAATTAAACACTCGTGATTTCATTGAATTTGTCAGCAGCTGGTGAAGGGGTAGGTGGTTACGACAATGAGTAGGACAGAGTGTCTACATTCAAAGGAGGGTAGGCAGAGAGGTAAAGAAGAATCTTAAAATGGAATGAATAAAACTGGATGATTTGAATGGGAGGTGGCTCAGGAACAGGAAGCATAAAAGAGAAGGGCTGATTAACTCTGACTATGGAATTATCTAGTCTAACATTTCCTAAATTACCTTCAAACCCATTCTAGCAGAGGGTTTCTAATGCCGGAGTCTCAGCTGGGTCTGGGGGGTAGAGTTATATTTATTACTATGGACAGTTTGTGTTTTCCTTTTATTAAATTTTATAAGAAGTAGCCCTGGCTGGTGTGGCTCAGTGGATTGAGTGCCAGCCTGCGAACCAAAAGGTTGCCGGTTTGATTCCCAGTCAGGGTACATGCCTGGTTTGCGGGCCAGGTTACCAGTTGGGGGCACTTGAGAGGCAATCATACATTGATGCTTCTTTCCCTCTCTTTCTCCCTCCTTTCCCCGCTCTCTAAAAATAAATAAATAAAATCTTTGAAAAAGTAAAAAAAAAAAAAAAGTAAACTGGCCCTGGCAGTAGCTCAGTTGGTTATGGTGTTTTCCTGATACACCAAGGTTGCATGTTCCATCCCAGGTCAGGGCACATGCAAGAATCAACCAATGAATGCGTTAATAAGTGGAACACCCACTCAATTTCTTTCTCTCTCTCTTCCCCTTCTCTAAAATAAATTTAAAAAACATTTCTCATGTTGCTACGAAGCCTTTAAAATTATTTTTTGAAATCTGCTGAAACATTTTCCTTGGATTAGGTGTATGATAGATCCAGTCTATCACTACGATAAATAAGTGATGATAATATAAAAGAATAATATAAATAAGTGACAAATATAGGTATACATATAGTTTTTTTCTTCATTACAATTATTTCCTTAGGATAAATTCTGTGGAAGTGGGAATATTGGGTTTAAAAGGATAATTACTATTTTGGCTTGTGTTATATTGTCCAATTGTCTTCCTAGAGGTTTGTATAAATTTGTATTACTACTAGATTAAATGGAGTTTCAATTATTCTATAGATTTCTGAAAACTGGATTTTATAAGCTTTTGTTCTCATTGTCTTAATTTTTGTGTCTTTGGAGACTAATAAAATAGATGATCTGTTAAAACTACTTGCTTACTACTTTTTTTCTTTTGTTAATTGCCTACTGATATCTCTGATCATTTGTCTGATGGGGTTGAAGTAATGTTTATATATTTGTATATATTACTTTATATAGATTTATATACATTTATGTTAGATTTATATAGGTTTATATTTACCTACTTTTATATAATAGCTCTTTGGAAATTATTTTTCACAAATATACTGGTCAGGTTTTTCCCCTTTTAAATCTCATTTTTTTTTTATGGCCATCCACCCTTTTATTTTTAAGATTTTATTTATTTATTTATTTTTAGAGAGGGAAGGGAGGGAGAGAGAGAGAGAAACATCAATGTGCGGTTGCTGGGGGCCGTGGCCTGCAACCCAGACATGTGCCCTGACTGGGAATCGAACCTGCAATACTTTGGTTCGCAGCCCGCGCTCAGTCTACTGAGCTACGCCAGCCAGGGCCTAAATCTCATTTTAACTGGGTTTATACCAGATTTCTCTGGGCCTCCACATGCATTGTTCCTGCCTCATTACGGTACTTACTCCTCAGGTCGGGCTCGGTGATTGGCTTACATGTCTCTTTGCTTCTGAGCTGCATGTCCCTTTCTATATGCCCAACACCTTACATAGAGTATGGTACATAACATTTCCTCCAAGTTGCTTGTTAAGTTTTGTTAGAAAAAGAACGTTTGAGTGAAAGAATTAAATGAGGGAACATGCCACAGTGATATCACCACTTTGACTTTCTAGACTTAGAGGGAGACCTGAGTTCTCTGCTTTCAGTTAGGGAGACATAAGGATAACCTCTGGCTGACCCTGTGAGGAGGCCTAGCAGTTGGAGAGCAGGTCTTCCTCTCTCATCTGGGTGCCCCCCAAGACTCAGGTCCTACTTGGAGAGCCCCTGGGGGTCTTGTGGGCAGCTGCTTTCCTTTGGCGCCACTTTCTGAGCAAAAGGTTCCTGTGTTTGGATTTTATTAGCCAATAAAATTAAGGGAAAATGCTGGAAAAAAATCACAGCACACTGTTGTTACTCTTGTGAATGAATAGCATAACTTGCAACTAGACTATTAATGTCTAAATGGATTTTCTGTGCTCTAAGCCAAAACACATTTCATAAACTTACACAGAGATGGACAGAATCCCAGCTAATAAAAACAGTTGTGGGCTGAGGGAGGGTGCATGGTCTGACAGAAGGGGAGCTGGCGGATGCTGTGTTGCTGGGATTGTTGCATTTAACCGTGAGATTATTTTTAAATTGAAACAAAACATTTTATTAAATAGTTGAACTTACACATTATTACTAAACCTAACTCAAAAATGTGAATTTACTGAGCAAGTATTTGGAGATATAAATAGATAGATGGTATTTGATGAGATATCTTGAATAATTTTCAACATTGTATTATTGACCAGTTTAATCCAGTACATTTTATTCCTAGTCATAACTAAGGATATTTCTTTTTAGTTCACATTTTTTGTTGGAGTAATAGTCCTTTCAAAATTTTAGTCAATACTTAAAAACAAACTTCAACAATTCTACAGATTCTGACAGCTGTATATACCTTAGTTCAAAGAATTATTTCTGTGATCATCTTCCTTCACAATCTACAGTGATAATATATTTCACAGATTAATTTCTTTAGAGTCTCCATTATAGTCAGCTAAAAGAAGAAAAGAAAGAATATAAGTGCTTTACTGGAAGCCAGAAAAAAAACAACAACCCAGGACTTAATCTGAAAAAGATAACATTTCATCCTAGTCTTATAAATCTTCCTCATCCCATTATATCTCATTAGTGGGGGATAGAGTTATATTTATTACGATGGACAGTTTGTGTTTTGCTTTTATTAACTTCCCAGTGACATCCACCCACGGTGGCTGATGGCTGGATGTCACTGGGAATTGGCAACTGCCTCTCCCAGCAATGCTGTTTGTAACAATGGCTGCGAAAGATGTGGCACAGGACACACACCTCGTGGACAAAGTAGTCAGAATCCTATAGATATAATATGTATTGTCCTTTTCCACATGTGTAGTACAGGTATAATGTAGCAAAATGAGAAAACATGAAAAATAAATTCAACATATAAGTAGAATTATGCCAAATGTAAATGAATGGTGGGCTGCTTCTGGGTCATGGAATTAGGGTGATACTTATTGCTTGTACTTTTTTCTGCAATAAGCCTGAGCTTCTTTTCTTTTAGTTTGCACTTCTTATATTAGGAAAAAATGACCTGTTTTTTCCTTTTCTTTAATTTTTTTATTTTGGAAAAATTTAAATAAGTATAAAAATAACAAAATGACCAATAAGCCAAGACTGTCACCTAGACTTGGGCACTGACTTTCAGACCGGCTTGGGACCCCTGACCACTGCTTCCTCCTTCTGTCTCCCTTGGGACTAGGAAGGCCCACCCCATGCCTGTCCACCACTGTGTTTTGGAAGCAGATAACTTGTCAGGTTTTGCAGGTCCACAGACAACGAGGACTTTGGTTCCAGGATGTAGCATGCCCTAAGTTTCACCCATAAATGATTTAGATGATGAGATGTGGACCTTTGTGAGTTGATGACATTTAAATGAAATTTTGGACTTAAAGTTGGTGCTGGAATGACTTAAAACTTTTGGGGATCAGGTGAATATAATTTGTAGATGGGACAGATGTGAATTTGGGGGAGCCAGATGACATACCATACTGGTTGTAGTGCCCCACAAAATTCATAGCCTTCCTGGAACCTCAGAATTTGACCTTATTTGGAAATAGGGTCACTGCAGATGTAGTTAAGATAAGGTCATACTGGAGTAGGGTGAGCTGATAATCCGATATGACTGGTGTCTGTATAAGAGGAGAAGATACACGGAGACACACAGGGAAAAGACCATGTGACAAACATGGCAGAGATTGTAGTGACATGTCTGCAAGCCAAGGAGAACCAGGGATTGTTGGTAACACCAGAAGCAAAGAGAAAGGCATGGAACAGATTCATCCCTGGAGCCACCAGAGAGAGCATGGCCCTGAGGACGCTGTAACCTCACTCAGCCTGCTAGCCTTTGGAACTATGAGACCACAAGCGTCTGTTGTTTCGAGCGATGTAGGTTGTGGTGCTCTGTTATGGCAGCCCTAGAAAGTACTACAACTCATGTGTGTGCTCCTGTATTGATGTATTTTGCACACTGTAAAACCTACACAGTAATAGATATTTTAAAATGTGCAAAAATGACAAAAAATGAATGCTTAAAAATTATTTTATCTTGTTTACTTATGGTATACAAAGAGTTTGAGAGCAATTATATTGAATATTTGCCATTTTTTAACTATTTTATTTTGGGATAATTTTACATTTACAGAAAGTTTCGAAGTTAGCACAGAAAGTTCTCCAGATCCTTTTCTGGAGGGCGAGGGGGAGCAGGAGGGGCAGACAGTGTCTGCTGGAGGAACAGGCAGCTGTGATTCCTTGGAGACAGCTCTGACCTTGGAGCAGGAGACCAATGTCCCAGTATAATCCTGCTATCCACCATCTTCCTGCCTCAGTTTCCTCATCTGAAAACTGGGGTGGTAGCACTTACCTCACAAAGTTGTGTAAATCCTAGATCTGCTGCAAGCTAGCTAAATGACCCAGGGGAAGGAAGGCTTTTCACCCTTTAAGGCACAGCCTCCCCCTCTGTAAAAGTGGGGAGGGTCTTACCTTCCCTGCAAGGTTATAAGGTAGTGGAAAATTTTCATCGCTAGGACACCAGGACTCTGTGCTTCCTTTTCTTTAGCCCTTAGCCGTGTTTTCCAGGCTCTTCTTTAACTGAGTTCTCATTTGCAGTTGTAAAAACACCAAAAGACAAATCAAATAGCTACAGGGCATGTTCAGACCACACCACGGAAAACTTGCTCTGAAACCTACAGCTCATAGCACTAACGGTATTAAGGGGTGTGTGTGTGTGTGTGTGGGTGTGTGTGTGTGTAAGGGGGGTGGTGGTGACTCTTCAAGGGCTGTCCACCCTTGAGATTCTTTGTATCAAGATAAGCAGAATCTGAGTTTGGTGCTTTTATGCTGCGAGTAGTCCTCAGCTCTCTCTGGAAAATTCCAGGAGGAGGCTTCTTCAGTACACATGTCTAAGAAGAGCTGATGTGTTCTAAAATGAGCAAATGCGTGGGTTGCTCCGCACCTCACTCCTCAGCGCCCGCCCCCCGCCCCCACTTCCACCCACACCAGTGCTGCCTTCAGCTGAGGGGCCTCTGCCACCCCTGTTCCTTCCTCCCAGACTCCCTTGGGGTGGGGGACCCTCCCCTCCCCACCACAGGGTCTTGCCATCAGTACTTCTCTTTTCTTTGTCCTTAATGACAAAGATCACAGAACACCCATTTAGAGAGGGTGGTTCTTCCAACATGGAATTAATGTTTCTCAGTCTTGGCTGTGCTTTAAACTCTCTTGGGAGCTTCACAGATCCCTGGGTCCCTTCCTCAGAGGATCTGGAGAGAAGCCCCAGCTTTGCTATTTTTTAGAAAAGCTCCATAGGTGATTCTAACGTCCAGCCAGCACTGAAACCCAGGCCAGGGTTTTCAGACCACCTCCTACTGAAGACAGAGATGTTGCCTGTCTTGTTCACAACTGCACCTCCTCGTAACACAAGTATTTGTTGAATGAATGATGAAACTCACTTCTCAGAGCCCTGAGCAGCTCCCTGGATGCCTTGGAGGGTTGGGGAAGGAGGACCACTTCTCTGGGCTCCAGACCCCCATCCGTCAGTCAGCCAGAACACTCACTTTTTAGCCATAATATTTAAATATATACTTCCAGGTAAGATGTGGAAATCCTTATGTACTGGTAAAGTCTGTGTTCTCAACACAAGAACAGGGAACGCTTCCCCTGATGCAGCCAAATGACCTGAAAACAAGTGTTCTCATGTTAAAACCCCAACACATGTTCATTAAAAAGTTAAATCTTGTAGTTTAGGAGTAATTTCATTATACATTTATGGAATTCAATACAACATTGTAGCCATTTTTCCTAATAGACTTTCTTTTTTAGAACAGTTTTAGATCTGCAGAAAGGCGGGGAAGACAGTATGGAATTCTCCTACACCCTGTACACAGTTTCCCCATACTATTAATATCTTACATTTGTTACAATTAATGAACCTGTATTGATACATATCACTAACTAAAGATATATTTATTCGTATTTCCCATTTTTACCTAATGTCCTTTTTCTGTTTCAGGATCCTATCCAGGATAGCACTTTACACTTATTTGTCATGCTTTTTTTTAATCGTTACCTAAGGATAGGTTCCCTGATTTTTAGTGGGGTGGGGAGAAGAGAGAGAGAGAGAGAAGAACATTGATGTGAGAGGGAAACGTTGATCGGCCCTTTCCCCTGTCCCTATTACGTGTCCTGACTGGGGATCAAACCCACAACCCAGGTGTGAGCCCTGATTGGGAATGGGGGATCAAACCTGCAACCTTTTGGTGTGGAACAGGATGACGTTCCAACCAACTGAGCCACCCAGCCAGGGCGTTGTTATACTTTTCTTGGTTGTGACAAGTTCTCAAATTTTTATTATATTGAAGACTGCAGTTTTGACGAGTACTTGTCAGATTATGTAGAATACCCCTCTATTGAAATGCGTCTGTTTTTCTCACGGTTAGAGGGGGGTTGTGGGTTTTGGGGAGGAAGGCCACAGAGGTCAAGTGTCATTTTCATCACACCCTGTAAAGGGTGTGTACTACTGTGCTGACCTCGATCACCTGGCTGAGGCAGTGCAGGTCAGATTTCTCCACTGTACAGTTTCTGTTCCCACCCCGCCCTTTCTCTACTGTAATCTTTGGAAGGAAATCACTGTGTGCAGCCCACACTTAAGGGGTGGGGAGTTATGTAACCCTCCTTGAGGGAGCAGTGTCTGCATAAATTATTTGGAGTTGTACTTGGAAAGACAGATCCACCCTTCCTTCCTTCCTTCCTTCCTTCCTTCCTTCCTTCCTTCCTTCCTTCCTTCCTTCCTTCCTTCCTTCCTTCCTTCTTTCCTTCCTTCCTTCCTCCCTTCCTGACTCAATCATTTAGCAGTATTTCTATGAGTGTGGAGCCTGGATACATATTTTATACTTTGGGTTATAATCCAATACTTCTTTCTTGCTCAAATCATTCCAGCTTCGGCCTTTGGGAGCCCTTGCAGTTGGCTCCTGTGTCCCTCTGACTTGTGGCCATCACTTTTTTAGACTTCCTTCCTTGCTTCTTGGCACTACAACATGCTAAGGCTCATCACGCCTATTTCCTGCTCCAGAATGTAGCCATTTACAAATGTATTTGAATTGTTTTTGTGTACTCCTTAATTTCAGATTAACATACGCTTTTCTCCAAATAATTGAAAACTTTTTAAAAGTATTAGAGAAGTACATCAGGCAGGGATGTTTTGTGATGTTGGTCAGCTTTTAAAATTTGTGTTTTGCTGATTTCTTGGTTGAAGTAATTATTATTTCATCCCTAATTTGCTATTCATGATTTTATGTATTTTACTTTAAAAAGTTCCCCCAATTATGAGCATCATAGGCCCTGGGGAGGCCCCGGTGCCCCTTGGCTGCCCAAGTAAGCCAAAACACTTAAAAGTGAAGTCTTCAATAGTCGGGGAAAAGAAAGAGTGACAGAATAAGGACACAAAAAAGCGGGCCTACCCTATGGGCCAGGACAACTGAGCCTTTCCTTGAACTGGTTGCTGGCCATGGGTCTCTGCTAAAATATATTAAATATGTAACAAGAAAAATGTTTTTAGAAGACTCAAATTTTGAGAAAAATTATTAACTGAAAAACCATAAACAGTAACCAAAGAGATTCCCTATTAAACTGCAAATACTTATATACTCATGGGCATGTGTGTGCGTGTGTGTGCATGTGTGTGTGTGGGTGCGTGTGTGCATGTGTGTGTAGTGTAAGTATATTAATATTTTAACACCTTTTTGCCTCACGTTGAATGGTCTTTTCCTAACCATGGTCTGATCCAATTCTCACTACCACCTTGAGTTATAGGCCAAGCTGGCATTACTGTGGGTGAGAAAGTGTAAGTACTGGGAACTGAGGCTCATAGCCTCTGTCTTGAGCCGGTCATTATCCGTACATAGCTGGCAACTGGCTGAGCCGGGACTCATTCATAGGCTTCAACTTCGGCATTCTTCTTTCCTATTTTAGAGACTATTCTGGGGGACGCAAAAATAAAACATAAAAAACCCTAGCCATATTTGTATCCCAGGACTTTATCCTGACATCATATCCTTTAAAAATCATACTCTAAATGAGTATTTGATGATATGCAAATGTGTCCATAAAAAATTCTTAAGCAAAAAAGTATGACCCCCATGTTAGTAAAAAAAGTTTGCATAAACAAATGAAAAAAATGTGAACTAGGATATATTTTTAAGTGCAAAATGCTACATGTAGGATATGTGGTATGTGACCTCTCATAGGAAGAAAGGTAGAAAATTAGAATTGATGTTTGCACTTATATTTGCACTGGGAACACTGGAAGGATACACAGCCAACTCAAAATTCACCTGGGAGTAGGTAGGGTACACAATAGATAGATGGGGGTCAAGTGGAGACAACACATCTCAAAGAATATCTTCTTAATACCACTTTGACTTGGAACCTTTCAAAAATCTAAAATTAAATTTAAGAAATCTAGTAGACCTATTAAAAATTCTTATTTTTGAGGTGGTGGAGAAATGTGTTATATTTATGTCCTATTTTTGATACATATGTATTTTCTTTGTGTCTTATGTGTATAAGAAAAGGAGTTATTTTAAAACCTTTTTTCCTAAACATGTTAAGTGTACCCATGATTGAAAAGAGGGGCTGCCCTGACTGGTGTTGCTCACTGGGTTGGGCATCACTCTGCAGACCAGAAGCTCACCGGTTCGATACCTGGTCAGGGCACACGCTTCGGTTGCGTGCCAGGTCCCCAGGTTGGGGGTGCGTGAGAAGCAACCAACAAATTGATATTTCTCTCCCTGTTTTTCTCCCTCCATTCCTCTCTCTCTAAAAATAAGTAAATAAAATCTTTAAAAGAGAGAAAAGAAAAGAAAAAATGGGTTGAATGCGATTTTTTAAGGATTTTGGGGAAAAATGCTGGCTACCATAAATGTGAACCCCTTTTTCACCTGAAACTGTTTATTACATCAGGATGCCAAGATGCAAAGACACATTCTGGACCTGGTTTCCATTGTAAGAAAAGCAGAGTTCTCAGAATTCCCTCTGGAACTGCATTCAAAATCCTGGAATTAGACTGGAATTGCATTCAGAATTACTCTGGCTAGAAGAAGAAATGCCGATTTCCCACTGCAAGGCCAGTCCTTCCCACCCTCTACCCCAAACGTTGATTTGGATGATACTTTTTTAAAAATCCCACTTTCCGAGAAATGGAAGAAGTTTGGTCTAAAGATATTCTCTGGGCCTTTAGCATTTTTGACTGATTGTGAATTTAATATATTTTTAACTCAATTCAAGTGCTTTTCTCTCCAGAGACTGCTCCTCTGTTTCTCGTCTGTGATGGCTGAGTTTGTAGTCAGGGAAGTTTGGCTGGGTGTTTGTTGACACATTTTCTGGGCAAGGCTATTTGAGAAACACTGACATTTCCCCTAACTTCCTCTTTAGGCATCAACCCAGTTTGTCTCCCCATCCCTGTTGGGGCTCTGGTCTCTTTCTTGGAAGAAAAGAATCTGTTTTAGTCTTCACAATTCCTTGAAGACTTTTTTTCTTTCTTTCCTTCTCCAGACTTGTCTCTGTTCCATAGCCTGGGCCTCTGCCCAGTCAGCTTCCAAACCGTGCTGTCTCCCTAAGCACAGGGTCCTCTGCTCTAAAATTTGGACGGGACCTCAGAGATCTTTGGGTTTGCATATCAGGAATCTCCTCTGCCACACCTTTGCCCGAGAGTCATCCACTGTCTTCTTAAACACCCCTAGTGACCTGCTCACTATGCTTTAAACCAATTAACCACCCATCATTCGTGTTAGAAAGCTCTTTCCTAAGAAAGCTAAGAGCAACCTTGTACTCCTCTTGCTTGTTCTTTAGTTACTTCCTAATCCAAGTGAAGAGTGGCCTGAGAGAAGGAGGATGGGGAAGTGGAAATCATTGCCCAGCCTGGACCAAAGGGAGCAGGTACAAAACTGGCATTCGCCCTTAGGGCAATAGAGAAGGGCTGAAAAGAGCTTTGGATTTGACCTCAGAAGACAGGCTTCCATCCCAGCTCCATTTTCCAATTACTGATCCAGTTATCTGAGGCAAGTCATTTGTATTCTGAATCTAGTTTCTCTCATTCATAAAATTGGAGTTGTAATAACTACTTCATGGGGCTAATGGAGAACAATGAAATAATGCAAGAGAAAATGCTTTGTAACCCTAAAGGGTTTTACAAATAAGAGCATAGTTATCATCTAAGATGCTACATGTCTAGCTTAGTGAGTTATGAACCAGCTGAGCCAAGGAACTGACAAAGTGAAGGGTTTGGGGATTTTCTCTGCATGCACCTGTGTGTCATTGGCAGAATCAGCTCTTGACCACTGCTGGCCTCCTTTCAGGGGCCCACCAGATGTGATGACAGAATCTGGGCAAGTCACAGGCTGAAGGGTGGGAGTTCCCATCTGGTATAAAATGCTGGTTTTCCAAATGAATGAGGAGGATTGGTGACTTGCCCAGTCTCATAGCTCAATAATAGTGGGTTGGACCTTGACCTCAGAAGCCTGATTTCTAAGCACAGCTCTCGTAAGGCTTCCTAACAGAGGTGCAGTTGGTGTTTTGGACAGTACAGTCTTCATTGTGCAGGACTCCCTGGACTGCTGTAGCAAGTTCAGCATCTTTACTCCTTATCTACTAAATGGCAATTCATCCCCATATCTTACGATGACCAGAAAGGCTCTCATACACCTGCCATTGCTTCCAGGGAAAGCATCTCCCCTGGTCGACAACCACTGGGAACTTCAGTGATAGGTCCTGTAAAATGGAAAGAGCATTGGATCAGGAGTTAGAAAATTATAGCTCAACTAGCTCTGTAATGTAAAGTAAATACTTATGTGTCTCTAAACCTTCGTTTCCCCATCTGTGGAATGAGTAAGCAAATCCAGAGGGCCTCCAAGGTCTCTTCTATGCCTCTGTCCTCCAGGCCTCCCACTGGCCTCCCTGCCCCTGACATGCCTCTAGCAATGAACCTTTGTATTAGGTCTTGGTGTGATGTGTGATTTGTATTCTTTGATATACATGGGGTGGGGTAGTGTATGCTTTTTTTTTCAGGGTACAGTGTTAGAATTTTATCTATCAGAACTTTCTGTATTTACCCAATTTTCTATATTGAACATATATTGTTTTATAGTCATGAGCACCTCCTCATTCTTTCAATTCTCTCTCATTCTTGGGCTCTCTCTCCCCCATTCTTCACCGTCTCCCCTCTACTGGCATCTTCCCATAGGTATTTACATATGCTCAAGTTTCTGTCATTAAAAAAAATTCCCAAACCATTGGCCAAATTACCTCTCCTTCCTCATCACAATAAAAGCTGTTTAAGAAATTATAAGAATAGGGAGGTGGAGACAGGGGAGAATAATGGGGGGAAAATGAGGACAACTGTAATTGAATAACAATAAAAAATTTTTCAAAAGAAATTGCAAGAATGGTATAAAGAATTTCCATATACTTTTCAACCAGATTTCCTAAGTGTTTGTATTTTACCACATTTACACTTGTGCACACTATTATTTAACTTAGAAAAAACATATAAATATATGTTTTATATTGTATTATTTTTTCCTTAATTTATTCATTGTTATTCTTATTCCTACTATTTTTCTGTTTTCTAACACATTAAGTTATTCTCTTTTTTTCCCATACTCTCCTATAGGTTATTTGTTGTTCTTTTTTAATTATGAAGCCAAATACTAAATTAAGGTTTTTCTTCTATTTTTAAAATCAGTATAAAGATATGGAATTTCTTCTGAACACTGTCCTTTATTTTCATTATTATTATTTCTACATTAACTACAACTTTAGTTATTTTTCCTTAAATCCAATAAATGTTTGAGACAGAATCTTAACATTCTATTTATTTTCTGAAGGTAGAAGAATCTTTTTACTTTCTGATTTTCTTGTTATTACTGGTTTTATTGTACATTTGTCTGAGAATGCTTCCTTGTGGCCTAATAACATGGTCAAGTTTTGTGAATGTTTCATGTGTCCTTGGGGCGAGGGGAGATATATTCTTTTTTTTTTTCAGGGTACAGTGTTGAAATTTTATCTGTTAGAAATTCCTTACTAATAATTATCTTTATAAGATCTTCTCTCTCATTGTTTATCTACTTGGCCTGTCACAGACTAAGAGAGGTGAATTAAAGTCTTCTACTAATGTGTTTGAGTCTCTTCTCATATGTTTTATAATTTATGCTATATGATGGTCATTGCTACATTACGTGGTATATAGATTTTCATAACTATTATATCTTCATTGTACATCTTCCTTATCTCATTCAGTATGGTATTTTTGATGTAGAAAAGCTTTTAAGATTTTATGTGGTCAAATTTTATCAATATTATCCTTTATGGTCTCTATATTTTGTGTTGTGTTTAATGAGGCCAGCTCTGCTTCCAGCTTTTAAAATTACTTAGTCATGCTTTCTTCCAGCACTTTTGTGGTTTTGTTTTTTACATAAAAGTTTTAAATCATCTGGAATTTATTTTAATGTAAAGAGTGAGTAGGTGCCTAGCTCCACTCCCTGCTGTCCAACCTTGGTCTTTTCAGTTGCCTTATTAGATATCTAAACATCTTTATTAGATAATCAGTTGTAGGAGACACCTGTTGTTTTTGCCTCCTGCCCAGAATCCTTTGCCTCTTCTCTTAAAAACAGTCCCTCTATTTTCCTTGGGTAGCCACCTCTCTGTCCATATGGGGTTTTTTGGAGCTGATACTACTAGCTCCTGCTCCAGCATTGGGTGTATAAATAAACCTTGGTATCATCTTCCCTGGCCATAGTCGTTGGTTCAGGGATGGGGCATGACCAAAGCAAAGACAAGCAGAATCAAGAAGACTTTTATTGATACTATTTCACAGGAGATAGTTTTTTTCTGGTGGACTTGAAGTTATAAGAGTGTAATCTTGGGCTTCCAGGGACCACAACCATGCATAGCTCATGAATGAGACAAACATAATGAAAAACAGAGCTTTGTGTGATGGAAAGATACTAGGTATTGGTAAAATCATCTGAGTCTTTGGATCCAACTATATCTTACCCCTGGATTTTTCAGTGACGTGAGCCCATATGTGAGTGTGTGTGTTCACACAGGGGTGAGCAAAAATAGGTTTATAAAGAACATTGTACCAAAGTGTGCTTTAATATAGCAAGTAGACTGCAAGAATGTATAAATAATGAAGGCTGGCAATTTGAGCACTTAGGAGATTGTATATAAGTTCACTGTGTCATTGTGACATTCTTTTGCATTAATAAAGCTATTGTAATGATCATAACCTACATACCTACATGTCTTTTTCCATATGAACAACCGCAAACCTACTTTTGCCATCCCCTGTATGTGCATGTTCGTGTATATATGTGCACACACACACACACATTTGGGGTTTTCAATTGCTATCAAAAGACCCCTAACTGAAAAAAAAAAACACTGCCTTGAAATATTTTAATTATATGGAAAATCCTCATATAAACTTATTCCTTTAATCTTTTCCATTGACCTATTCATCTATTCCAAGGGTTATAAATTAGAGAAACTTGGTTTTCAGATGTCTTTTCTTCAGTTAGCTCAATGCTTAAAAATATTTTGAATTTCAATGTTTGCTGTGAATATTGGCTGATAACAGTTTTTAGCTGACCCCTTCTTCAGGAAATTGCTGTTGCCCATACTGGACCTTCCTGCAAGGGAGGCTATGCCCCCAACAACCCCGGACTGTGCCGGCGACTGGGTGTCACGGAATAAAAAAGGCCAATCGTTTCTTCTCAAAGTTGGGCTGTACTCCGGAGTCTTCTTGCTTAGCTTTTCCTTCTTGCCCTTTCTTACTTCCTTTATTTGCCCTCTCCAGAGAATGTTTCCCAATCACTTGAGCAGAACTCCAATCAGGCTGTTTCTGGGGAATCTGATCTAAGGGGGAAGGAATTCTTTTCATCTATTCTCATCACTCCTCCCAGGAGCTGTCACTCACTGAAAGGAGTGGCTTCTCTAACAACTGAAACAATGCAGATAAAGGGTGTTGATTCTTTTAACTCCATCTGCAAAGTTTTCTTGAGCAGCTCACTTTTCAAGATGTACTAGATAATCAACATTGGGCAACCACCCATGTGTATATTTATTTATTCAGGCAAGATCATCAGGGGATGATAAAACCATTGGGTGAAATTTAGTTGGTGAACAGGTTACTTGTTAATGACACGGCGGGGGGGGAGTACTTTTGTAGTAGAAAGAACTGGCATCACCACCTTAACTAAGTGATCAAATTCAGCATCAGTAATATTGGGGCAAACTGATACTATGTTCTTGAAGTGATGTGCTAGGAAGTACACAATAACTTTTAAGTTTTCTTGCCAAAAATGGTTAATCTGAAACCAATCATGAGACAATATCAGACAAATCCAGCTTGTGAGGCTTTCTACCAGTCAATAGGCTTGGAAAAATGTCTTTGCACTTAGCACTGTATATACTTTTCATTAAAAAGTATATAGGTAGACAGGAGGATAGATGAATTTAAGCGAAATGTTTACATGTGTTCATTATATTATTGTTTTTAAAATATATTTTATTGATTATGCAATTAGAGTTGTCCCATTATTTTTCTTCCCTTTATTCCCCTCTGCCCTGTACTACCCTCCCACCAACATTCCCTCATCTTAGTTCATGTCCGTGAGTCATACATATAAGTTCTTTGGCCTCTCCATTTCCTATACTAGTCTTAACCTCCCCCTGTCTATTTTGTACCTACTATTTATGCTTCTTATTTCTTGTACCCTTTCCCCCATTCTCTTTCCTCCCTCTCCCCACTGGTAACCCTCCATGTGATCTCCATTTATGTGATTCTGTTCTTATTCTAGTTATTTGCTTAGTTCGCTTTTGTTTTTGTTTTTTTTTAGGTTCGATTTTGATAGTTGTAATTTTGTTGTCATTTTACTATTCATAGTTTTGATCTTCTTCTTTTTCTTAGATAAGCCCCCTTAACATTTCATATAGTAAAGGCTTGGTGATGATGAACTCCTTTAACTTGACCTTATCTGGGAAGCACTTTATCTGCCCTTCCATTCTAAATGATAGCTTTGCTGGATAAAGTAATCTTGGATGTAGGTCCTTGCTTTTCACAACTTCAAATACTTCTTTCCAGCCCCTTCTTGCCTGTAAGGTTTCTTTTCAGAAATCAGCTGACAGTCTTATGGGCACTCCTTTGTAGGTAACCCCTTTCCTCCTGCTGCTTTTAAGATTCTCTACTCATCTCTAATCTTGAATAATGTAATTATGGTGTGCCTTGGTATGTGCTTCCTTGGGTCCAAGTTCCTTGGGACTCTCTGAGCTTCCTGAACTTTCTGGAAATCTATTTCCTTTGCCAGATTGGGAAAGTTCTCCTTCCTTATTTGTTCAAATAAGTTTTCAATTTCTTGCTCTTCCTCTTCCCTTTCTGGCACTCCTGTGTTGGAATGTTTAAAGTTGTCCTGAAGGTTCCTAAGCCTCTCCTCATTTTTTTTGAATTCTTGTTTCTTCATTCTGTTCTGGTTGAATGTTTCTTTCTTCCTTCTGGTCCAAATCATTTATTTGAGTCCCCGTTTTCTTCCCATCACTCTTGGTTCCCTGTACATTTTCCTTTATTTCACTTTGCATGGCCTTCACTTCTTCCTCTATTTTGTGACCATACTCAACTATTTCTGTGAGCATTCTGATTACCAGTGTTTTGAACTCTGCATCTGATAGGTTGGCTATCTCTTCATAGATTAGTTGTATTTTTTCTGGAGCTTTGATCTGTTCTTTCATTTAGGTCTTTTTTTTTTTTTTTTTTAAATCTTGGCTTGCCTGTTACATAGTAAGGGGCAGAGCCTTAGGTGTTCACTAGGGCAGGGCAACCCACATTGCTGCATTGTGGCACTGTATGTGGGGGAGGGGTCTGAGAGGGAACAATGCTGCTTGTTCAGCTCTCTACCAGCTTTCAATCATTTCCCCCACTACCCACAAGCAAATTGGGCCCCTCTGGTGCTGAATCCCAGGTGGGTGATTTGTGTACTTTCTAGGACCCTGTGGGTCTCTCCAATGAACTCTCCCATGAGGCTGGGAGTTTCTCCTGCCACCTCAACCCCTATAGGTTTTTTCAGTCAGAGCATTTGAGGCTTTATTTCTCTGCACTGGAACCCTGGGCTGTGAGGTCTGTCTCACTCCCCAGGTGTTCCTCCTTGTTTATCCACACTCAAATGTGGGATTGCCTCCACACTCAAATGTGGGATTGCCTGGTCCACCAGCCACTGCCTCACCTGGTCTATAACCTGCTGCCTTATCATGAGTCCTATCCACCCAGCTGCTCATCTCCACCCTTCCTACTGGTCTGTATGAATGTTCCTTCTTTTACTTCTTGGTTTGGATTCCCATACAGTTCGATTTTCTGGCAGTTCTGGTTGTTTTTTGTTTTAAATTTGTTGTTGTCCTTCTTTTGGTTATGTGAGGAGGCAAAGTGTGTTGACCTACACCTCTATCTTGGCCAGAAGTCTCATTACATTATTCTTTTGACCTTTCATAGATTTGAAATAAAAAAAACACCTGTAAACAAAATAAGCTATCCTTCATACAAGCACACAAAATATATACTACATAAAATCTCATGTTTTTGAATTTGTTGTGCATCGTTCAATACAATAGTTCAAATCTATTCTGTCAAATCATATTGTGAAATGTGCATTACAATTAGAGTCAATACTCATCTTATTTTAGCTTATAATAAGATTTTCCAGTTCCTATTAACAAAAAATAAAATTATATGCTAGCTGCTGGACCAATTAGTTTTAGCAGTATATACCTTTCTTTTTCATTAAATACATGGGAAACTTAATCATAATGTCTAATGAAATTAATGGAGCTATTTTGGCCTTTTAAATGCATTACCCTAAAAGCTGTTCACCAGAGTTCACTGCCCACATGGACACACATATACTGAAGCAGCACCTCATCACATTAACAATAATTGGGAACTTTAGCCACACATCACACTGGATAATTATGAAATAATGAAGTCTTCCACTATCATCATGTTTTGGTAACTAGAATATGATGAATTGTGTTAGTTCTGCATCAGTTTGATCTTGACCTGACTGCTTGTAATCTTTCTTACATAATATGCTGCAAATATGTTATTTCAAACTGATATAACATATCAGTTTGTATTTTTTGTATTATCAGTTTTTTGTATTATTCTTTATATTAAAATATTTATTTGAATTAAAAAATAACATCAGACTCTTTCTGATCACAAGTAAGTTGTAGTTTGTTTTGGCTGATTGGTTTGAACATGAGGCCCAACTTTGCCAAAAATATTCTAGTAAACATTTTTCAGAATGTTTATAATTGAACAGTTTAAATGGAACCTCCAGAGTTCTGATAAAATAGAGTTAAAACATGTGACAGAAGAAAGACATTTAAACAAAAACTGCTTAGTGATGTGGCAGACAGAGGCTAAGGTGGTCCCGATGATCTTGCTTCCTGGTGTTCTCACCTTTGTGTCATCCCCTCACTCGGAGAGCGGGGGAACTCTAGGAATTACTTTTAACTAAGAGAATATGGCAGAGAGGATGAGATGTATATACTTGTGTTAACACTTTTGGAAACTATCAGATTAATACAACTCCTAGTGAAAGAATTACAGCGACGCTCAACCTAGAGAATGCATCAGAATCATCAAGAGAACTTGTTCATAAAACACAGATTGCTGGTTCCATCCCCAGAGTTCCTGATTCAGTAGGTCTGAGTAGGGCCTGAGAATTTTCATTTCTTGCATGTTGCTGGATGTTACTAATATAGCTTGCCTAGAATCCACACTTCGAGAACCACTGACGTAGAGTCACTTGGCAGCTAAGACCTGTTGAAGTCTTTTTGGTATATTCAGAAATTGAGAAAATGATACTGGTAACTTCCGTTTTTATAAGTTAAATACACACACACACACACACACACACACTGGAAGGAAGCCTTAATAGAGTTGTCAATTAATAGATCATTTAAAATAATATCTAATGAAAGATAAATATGTGATTTTTGGTACATAACTTGGAAGCACTTTCAAGAATGGAGTGGCATTTGCATTTAGAAACACATATCTACCTCCTATTCCTAAGTACTTGTTTAAGTGAACAAGATATATTAGTTAGGGTAGGTTAAACTGCTGTTACAAATAGACTCAAATATGGTTCAAATCTAATCAAAGCTTATTTCTTAACTGGCAGATGCTGTCTAGCATGTGGTGAATCAGAGACCCAGATTTGTGGCGCCATCACCCTTCAGGGTCTCGTCATCATCTACATCCAACTGGACGAGTACATGGAGGTGGTACACCTGCTTTCTTGAAAGCTCCAGCCCGGAAATAGCACACCTTATTTATGTTTAGAGAAGACTAAATAACATGACCACTGTATCTATCTGGGTTCAATCAGGAGAAAAAAACACAAAATAATTTGAAAAAGGAAAGTTTACCATAAAGAACTACTAACTGTAACAGGAGATTGGTAGAACAAGGAATCAGCCCTTCAGAAATAAAGAAATAGCAGGTATAGAGAACGGATCTTGCCCTTAGGGCTGGGATAGAGTGCCTAAGGAAGAGTCTCTACTCTCTCTTTTCCCCTTAGGGCTGAGTTTCAAACTTTAGGGAGAGATGTGTTTGAGGGTTTCCAAGACCATCGCAGATTCGATTTGTGAGGACACACAGAACTCAGAAAAGCTGTTCTACTCAGGGCTATGGTGTATTACAGTGACAGGATACAGATTAAAACCAACAAAGCACAAAGGCACATAGGGCCAAGTCCAGTTGCAAGCATCCAGTTGCCCTCTCGCAGTGGAATCATGACAGCATTTAATTTTACCAGCGATGATGTGTGAAAACTTTCATGAAATATTGCCAACTAGGGAAGCTCACCCGAACCTTGATGTTCAGACATTCCACTGAGGGCTGGGCCTGTAGGCACGCATGGCTTACGGACCATATGGCTGATCTCAGTTACTTGGTCTCCAGCTCCCCCAGAGGTCAGCTGACACCATGTGGCCCAAGGCCCCTACTATAAATCACACTGTTAGCATAGACTAACACAGCACAGGCCCAAGGTCCTAGGCAAACAAAGACACTTCTCTGGCAGGATATTCCAAGGGCTTAAAAATTTTCTCCCAGGAACCAAGCAAAGGACCTTTTTTTTTTTTACTCTTCTCTGTTTTTGGAATGTGCAGGAATAGGAGAATGTAAGTACGTAAGTTAATCCTTTACTGTGCCAGAGGGCACGTCTATGACTCCCTGAAGGACAGAGAAATGCTGTTCATGGCACTTTCCTACAAAATTGTCTGGGAGCGTATAATGCCAAGGGAACCTGCCAGCTGCTGGGCATTGCAGCAGTTGGATGCTGGAGAAGGTGTGGGTCACTTCAGAAACCTACACTCAGGAACTAGAAACTAAAACCCTTTTCTCTTTCAAAGTCATTCCCGCTACTGACAAAGTTTCAGTGCCAACTAGTAAAGGAAAAAATTTTAAAGGGCCCAGATCCATTTCACAGAGTGAACAAAAAGGGTGAATTTGAGCTGAGAGGCAATATAATAATAACCAACAGTTACACTGCAAGGGAGGCTGGGGAGTATAGCCAGTCATACATCTGGCTATAATCTTATTACCAAGGGAGAAGAAAATGATTTTGGTTAACAGCTAGCATTCTCTGTCACATGGTATATCTTAGCCCTTACTTAAAATTGAAATTGGGAATAGAATCGAAGCTAAACCCTATCTCATTCTTGTAGTGAACTTATGGAAAAAGCCAGTAACGCTCCCATCCCAGTAAGATCACCAAGAGATTAATTTTTGTCTAATTTTTTACTTTGTATGTTTAATAATTACATATCAGATTTTGTTGTATATTTGTGCTATTTTGATCAATTATGAACTAATAATTGTAATAATCACACAAGACAGAATAATTTTTAACTTGGAAAGTCTTATCATCAAAGGAAATTATTTAAAATAATTTGTTGTACATAACAAAGTATGTGCGGGTAAAATGAAAGAGTAGGATAAAGACTTCCAAGCACAAAAATATATTGTATTAAGGTAAGATTCTTTTGGAGACACACCTGGAAATACTGATTCAAAGATAGAAAGAAAGGAGTGTTGTAAGGGGGTAGAGCTCGGTGGAGATGGGCAAATGGGGGAAATGGGGATATCTGTAATGGTGTCAATGACAAAAATAAAATAAAAAAAGAAGTGACATAAAAAGTATGTTAAAGAAGAGATTGTGAAAAAATAACAAATTTTACAAAGAAGAGAGTGTGTATTTGGTGATAATGGTGATAATTTAGAGATGAGGTAATTAAATTGCTAATGTATACAGAATCTTGTGTTAAATTGGAATAATTATATTTTAAAATGTCAGAGTTTGCAATAAATTGGACTTTCAATAATATGATGGAAAATATTAAATGTCAATTTAAAATAATGCTAAAGGGTACCTAGCTTTTAAAAAATTCTTTTATAGGGTATGTAAGCCAAAACTTTGAAAACAAATGATCTAATTCATTATTGAATTCCCAACATCTGATTTGGTACATGGTATTAATAGGTGCTCAATTTATAATATTTGAATAAACAAAGAAGAGAAGGAAGGAATGGCAAACAGGTGCAGAAATAGAAATAATGCCCAGCATAGACAAAATTTGTAAGAACCAGGTACTCTCCCACTGATGCAGGTACAAATTAATAGTCTTTTGGGTGGACCTTTGCAGTCATAAAAATAGCCTTAAAATGTGCCTACCCTTTGCCCAAACAATCTCTCTCTCTTCTAGAAACTTATCCCAAAAGTCATAAATAAAATAAAGGTGCTTATTACTATGTTTATTCATCCAATGGATATTTCTTAATTACCTACTTGGTATTGGAGATAAAGAAGTTAGCAAAAGAGATATGATCCTGCCTTCATGGAATTTATAGTCTATTGGAGAAGAAAATCAACTAACTTCGCAAATATGTGAATAATTAAGGATTGTGAAAAGTGCTGTGAAAAAAGATAGTGGATTCGAGAGAGATTTAGAAGGTAAAATTAATGGGAATTGGTTGCTAGTTGGGGACATTAGAAAAGGCTCAACTTGTTATTTTTTGTTTGTTTGATTTTGGGGGATGGAGACCACTTGGATAGGTTTTGGATATATATATTTGTGGTGCCTTAATTTTCAGCAAAGGGGCAAAAAATCCCCCTTTATCCTGCTTAAATATCCTATATTACATGTGTACCTTGGAATAGCATGCAGTTAGTTAGGTGTTGTAGAATACTTCCTAATACAGAAAGGTGTCCAACTATATTGTTTAAAAGTATGTTATAAAGCTATGTATGATATAAATACGACCACATTTTTAAATTTAAAGAACAGTATTGGGGGAAAAAAGCCATTTGGGAAGATGTAAAGTATTAACTGTAATCTCTAGGTTGAGTTTTCAGAATAGTTTTGAATTTGGGATATGGTTGTTTTTTGTTTTGTTTTGTTTTTCTACAAAGAACATAATGCTAATTGTATAACATGGGAACAAGTTATTTAGAAAACAACATTTCGAAAAATTTTGAGGATAAAACAAGAATAGAGTCCCATAGCAATGGGAAAGGTGGTAATAAAAACACTTCATCGCTCCTCATTTATCCTCGAACAACGCACCCTGTACCTTCTGGGCAGGATACCTGGCAGGGAGGGACTCCTAGGCCTCTTTCAGATTTTGAGAGTATGAGAATGGATGGGCTTGTGAGAGGCTGGCCTGAGCTCAAACTCAGGATTTAGGAACCATGGAGCTTTCTCTGATCCCTGCCCCCAGTGAGAATAAACTCAAACCTCCTTTGGGTTCCAGTAGTATTGATCGGTTCTCTGTTATCTCTCCCTCTATGGAAGCAGCTTGTGCAAGTAACCCACAACCTCCGTGTTGCTAATTCAGCCCCAGTCCTCACCCCACTGGACACATCAGGAGCATCTGTCATAATTTGTCTCTCCATCCTTCTGGAAATAGCCTCCTGGTTATTCCTCTTTCATTAGCCACTCTTTTTCAGTCTCCTCTGAAGGTTCTTCATCATTCCTACCTCAGGGCTTGGTCCTAGAGATTTTTAAAAATTTCACTTATACTTATTCCCTTAGTGATCCCATTCAGTCTCAGCTTTGAATACCCTTTTACACATTGATGACTTTTGTTTCCAGCCTGGTTCTCTCCCCTTAACTGCAGGCTTGCACACCCAAATCAACATTCCCTTTTGGATTTACAAGAGACATCTCAAAGTTAATATGCCCCAAACAGAATGCCTGTTCTTTCCCTACTTCCACTCCCCAATTTTTCCTTATCAGTGTTTTTCTTCTCTGTAAACAGCAACTTCAACACTTGCTTGTGCTCAGGTGAAAAACCTTGGAGCCACTAGTGGTTTCTTCGTCTCTACACATAGAAAACCTACCGGGCTGTACTATAAAAATATATCGAGATTATGCCCTCCTTATATCCTGGGCCAAGCCACTCTATCACTTCACCTGGATTACTGCGAAAGCCTACTACTTGGTCTTGCTCCCTTATGATCTATTTTCCACTTTGGTCTTGCTCCCTTATGATCTATTTTCCACTTCGGAGCTTAGGTCAGGATGGCCCTCTGAGATCATCCAGTTAACCCAATCAGCCTCAGGGCTGGGGCCAGAGCCCATGTCCCTCCTCCCAGGGTCTAGTCATCTTTCCAGAGTGGCTGCTATGAACACTCCAAGAACGCAATTTTGGAGGCTAACAGCCCTGAGTATTTTCAGATTCAATTTCAACAAAGTGTTACCATTTTTAAAAGCCTGCCAAGAAGATAATGGGAATGAAAAAGTACTCTGTAAACTGTAAAGTGCTATCCAAAGGTTAGCTATGTGAGGTTCACTGCCAAGGCCAACAAACCCAGGCCTGGGTGTAGAGCCAGCTTTTAAATGAGAGGAGCTAAGGAAAGGCTGGCCATGCAAGAGGCCCCTTCTGAATGGGACACTAGTGTTATTTGCTCAGATCAAAAGGACTCAGTGGCTCGTCTGTGGCACTCTCACCCCCATGCCCTATTTTAAGTACAATATACTTATGCTGAATAAAATAGGTACTCACCCTGTGAGAACTTTTTTTCCCAGAGGCCACACACTGAGCTCCAGTCACCTGTACCAGTGGGCAACACTGTCCAAGGTTTCCAACCAACTGGAAACATGAGTGTTTTTCTCCCACACTTGTTTACATTTGTCCCAGCTACATTAGAATTTAGATTCTGCACATATTCTGGCTCTCAAAATCACATTCTTTTGCTCTCACACTACCTCTTTGTCATTGAACAACTGAATAAGCATTGTTTCCCTGGCTTGGCTTGTGAAAAGGGACCTCGATGAAGAGTAAACTTCACATTTTCTGGGCTTCCTTATCCTAGCACCCAGCACTCAAAGGGCGGCCCAGTGTTTAGTGACCTCCTGCGTTAGGTTAACGATCTGGGTCTGGGCCCAGGCTGGATAATGAGCCCATGAATAATGGGGTGCTGATTGTCAAAGCCTTATCACGGTGGAGCTGAAAGGCGGAGATCGCTTTGTCCTGGGCTCCCCGGCCTTCTCCCCAAGCATCTTAATCTGTCCCAGCTAATGGGTTTGTGTGGCAGACATTCATTCCTCACAAGCTCCCATTCAAGCGGCTGTGCACTGATTTGGTCTCAGATGTTTTTACACTTACGGGCTTGTAAAATGGTCAGAGAGAGATAGTAGATAAACTTACAGAAAGCCTTCTGTTATAGGCTTTAAAAGAGGCTCTACCTACTTCTCTACTGAAATAGGAATCCTGAAAAGCCCACGGTGCAGAAAAAGGATGAAATAACACTAAAAGGCCTAATACTGCATATGACTCTGCAAACTTTATTTTCTTCCACTTTCCCCAAGTGAACTGAAGGGGAGACAAATTTGCAAGATTTTCACTGCTTCATGGTTAGAAAAAACAAAACAGGCAAGATCTTCCTTAGTTTTGCTGCTGCTGTTCTCAAGGGAGTATTTGTAAATTAAACAAAAAAAGCTTTATTTTTAGAGAGAGGAAAGAAAGAGGGAGAGAAACATCAGGGTGGTGGGCCCCTTGTGTCCCCTACTAGGGACCTGGCCTGCAACCCAGGCATGTGCCCTGACTGGGAATTGCACTGGAGACCTTGTTTCACAGTTTGGTGCTCAAACCACTGAGCCACACCAGCCAGGGCCTACTTATAAAGTTTTAAGTACTTAAATTCCTACTGCTTCACAAAGTATCCATCCATGTAAGAGGCTGAGCTAGAATTGTTCTGGACCTCCAAGTCCTACCCTGGTTAATAATCTTTTCACATAGCCGTGAGCCCAACATGAGCTATGCTTCAAAAAATAGTTAGTGTTGGCGAGTTGGTGGGTTCCAAGGGACGGGGTGGTCTCAGCTCACCACTGGCTGGGAAGAGAACCTCTCCACCTCCACTCCTTTGGATCAAATTTTCAGCCAGCGTTGATAAGAGCTGTGAGCCTGAAGTGCAGCTGTGCCCTCTATCCTAGGTAACGGTTCCCTTAACTACTCAACTCCACAGTCCTTGGTAAGGCTCAACAGTTGAGAGACAGTGAGAGACACAGAGAAAAAGAGGGAAAGCCAGGTGCCTTCTGCTTGCTTTAAAATCAAACTACTGAGGGCAAGAAAGAGGCGTGTTTGGGGCACTGGGTAAACTGAAAGCAAACTTCTTTATTGTACACAGTACAGAATATAACGCAGCTTGGCAGGATGCACACGGCCCTGCGCAGGGTGAAGTATTTCAGACCAACCGGCAGGTGAAAGCCTTTCTGCACTGTCGACTTTCCACACTCTGGAAAAGAAGCGAAACAAAACGAACACACACGAAAATAAAACCATCCAGGGGGTGCGTGAGTCCGATGGGAATGCAGCAGTGATGCCTCCATCCTACGTCCCGTGACAGCACAGGCCAAGTAGTTTCAGCAGGGAGGGGGAGCTCAGGCTATGCGGGGTATTTTCATTCTTGGTAATGTAGCGTAAATCCATTAAAAAAAAAAAACCCAAACTCAAAACCCCAAACCAGGGTAAGTAAAGAAAGGAAAAACAAATCCTATACAGCATTTACAACAAATAACTCTCTAGCCAGCTGGGGATAAAATATGCATCTATGTATAGACTATACGTAGGTTAGAAAGCTATAAATATGGTTTGAAAAAGTCCTTTGATTCGAGTACAATGCTAATTAAGGCCCAAGCTACAGGTTCAACACCTTTGTGGGCTAATTAGCTTCCAACAGAGGAAAACTTTAGTTTCCATAGCTATAAAATACTCCCCGTATGCAGGGAACCTCTACACAAATGTGCTGCTGGTCAGAAGGGGCACCATTTGGAACTATGGAATACTCCATCGACAGAAAAACAATTCAAAGCACATGCCATGCCCTCGCCGAGCCAGCAATGTCCTTCACATGTGGAGAGCAGCACAGCCATTCCTCATGTGCTGGGTGTCGCAGGGAGCACAGGATGCTGTCGACAGAGCAGGCAGCAAGGGACTACCACGTTACAAGGAACTTTTCCTCTACTTTGAGCTCGACTTTCACATAGCTTTAGCTGGGTTGTTTAAAACTTCTTCAATATAATACAGCAATTAGATAAGCTTTTTCTGTTGTTTTGTGTTTTTTTTTTTTTTTTTAAGGTGGCAGGAAACTAAAATGCTAGCATTGTTTTACCTGTCAGTGTCACATGTTAAGTCTCAAACCCTATTGAATCATATGCAGGGTTTCAAGTCCAAGAATTAAAGGAAAAGGAAAACAAAACAAACTGATGAAATGGAAATTGTCATCAGTCATAACCAGGGAAGAATCCCCAGGGTTCCCACCGGGTGACCAGGTTTCAAATGGACATGACATGTATTATGTACATTTGCTTTCCAGGGAGGGCGTATTAAGGACCATGGGGAACTATACACATAGAATCTGAGCGGTGTGTCCAGGCTGCCCCACACACCTCAGAAATGTACAACTCAGGTGCAAATGTTCGGTCAGGCTGTCCGGTGCAGAAAGCACGAAGCAGGCAATCGCTGGGCTTGTGCACGGCTAAGGGGAAGCGCCACCAAGCCCCTTCAAGCTGCGGTGTCTTCATAAATCGGCACTGCCCCGTCTAAGGGATGCAGTGCAGTTACCAAAAGGTTTATTTTTTTTCACTTGAAATACCAAAACTACAAAAATCAGTTTATAAACTGTTTTTCCAAAACAACCACCAAAGCAAAACAATCCCCTGAATCAAAGCAAAACAAAATACTGTCAAAAGTGTTAATCAACCTTCTCCTAAAATTAAAGCCATCCACACACAGCCATGTGACTGGGAGGAAAGAGGGGCTTGTTCTACTTGGTGACACATGGCCAGAAGGTTCCCAAGAGTAGCAATGGTTTCTTATTTGAGAACCATGGAGTGGAGAACAGCTGTTCTGACCCTCCCCCTTCTTTCTAGACCAAGGGGAAGCATTTCAGATTGAGCTAGACGAGCTCTCTGAATTTTAAGATATATTTTTAACCCTTCATGGTTTGAGCCTTCCCAACTTAGCCTACCTACTGTCCTATGGGTTGGTGATTTCTTTTTCAATAAATTGTGCAAATCAGAGCCCTTCTATGTCAAGGCATTTTGCAGTCCATGATCAATGCAGATTGTCGCACATTCAGTCCCGGTGTGTGGGAACTAACCTGAACAAGGTATTGCTTTGCACAAATAGTCCATGGGAAGGAGGCTCCACTGCAGTCTCTCCCCAGAAACCTTGTCAGGATTAGAGCTGAGGCACCAGCCATTTGGTGCTTTTTCTGCCCCTCCCTGTTCCCACTCCCCAGCCAAGGTATCTGTCTTTAAGGGTGCCAATCCAGAGACAGCTTGAGTTCTCCAGATAATACTCAAAGGGCAAGCTTCAAAAACAGCCAAAAACACAAACAAAACCACTGCCCTCATTTGCCTGAATGGGAACTGCTAGCTCTAGGGTTTGGCCGCTCAGCCACTTGGAAACTTAGTAAGCAAAGCCTTCAGCATAGGGCAGGCTGCTGCAGCGATCCGTGTCCAGGAGGTAAGCAGGACTGTCTTCAAAGTGGGTCAGTGGCAGGGTGTCCTCCTCGTTGAGGTGGCACTCAGACTCTGCTTTCAGGAACGGACGCTGGTTGTCAGGGAAGGCCATGGAGAAAAGGGCATCCGGGTCACAGACAAATTTGTAGACGTATCGCTCCCCGGCCACCTGAGAGAGAAAACACACGTGCTAAGGCCCAGCTGGTGGGGCACGGTGGGGACTAAGGGAAGAATGATGCGGTATTTGTCAGTCACCAAGCTCTCAGGAAGCCAGAGACCAAAGGAGGCTCACCAGTAACTGATTATCCAAATCATTCAGATTTATTTTAATAAATCTTGGGGACCTGCTACCTGCCAAGCATTGTTGTGTGGACAGCACAGGTCAGCAGTTGAGATACTTGAATTTCAAATTCATACTAGGCAGGTGCTTTTAGAAAATTCTCATTGTCTTACAGTCACAGCTGAAGAAAGAATGGGTATGCTTTGGCTGGTGCATGGTGTCATGAGGACTGAAAGGTTCAGCACCAAAGCCAGGTCATAATTTCAGTCACCTCCAGAGTTCAGTATCCACAGTAAGCTTTGTTATTTTGAAGGGCTAGGAATTTGGTAAGAGAGCCTATGTGTAAATTTTATGTTTGTTCCAAAGCTGAAGAGAACTGCTTCTTGGCTGACCTACAGTTTTAAATTACTCATTCCATGGTTCTGTTACACAGAGGGACTGACAGCTACCTTACATGGATTTTAGGTATGGTAATATTATTAGCACCAAAAGGCCTCACGATGTGCTGATGAGCAGCCTAGGTCGCTGGGAACAACCTCGGTTCTTTGCTCGCCTTTAGCATCAGCACAAGAGGACACATATCACTGAAAACCAAAGCTGATCATCAGCTTCACTCAGGTAATGCAGAGGGGCCAGGGAAAGGGGCTACAATTACCAATAAACACTTGAGGCTCAAAAATTCAAAATGTTGAGTTTATCCTGCCTTTCAGTCATTCCGCTGGTATTCTAAAATCTTTTTGATTATAGAAATATGGCTTTGCTTCCAAACTGTGGGTTTAAGAAGTCTTTGTTACAGTGGCAGGTTGTGGAGATAATGGAATAATTATGCTAATAGGTGTTACAGCTTATTTTGTGGGGATGCTCTATGTCCAGTCACCAGATACTGGGAGTCTGCACCAGTGTTCCTTAGAACCCAAACACTACAAACCAGTGCTGTGTGTAGGGCACTGGATGACAAGCATTTTCACCAAGCAAGTCATAAGGGTGGCAGACACATACACTCAACCATCCCTACATAGTTTTTCTAAGCCACAGCTTTACATTAAAATCTCTGGTTCCCCACCTCAAGAGTCAGTTCACAGATGGAGGAACCAGGCAGGATGGCATAGTGGAAACAGTACTAGATCAGAAGCCAGAAGTGGATGGCTTCCAGTCTTCGATACGTCATTAACAAGTCTTCAGTCAACCTCTGTAAACCTCAATTTTCCCTTTCAAAGACAGAGGGTGTGGGACTACAGCTTTTCTAAGTCCCTCCCCACATTGGCATTCACCTTCTACGTAGTTCTCATTTACTCACAGGTCATATATATATATATAACAACACTCCCTTACATTGGGTTGCACACTATTTTTTTCTGGACCATTCTCACATATATTACATCGCAAGATTAGAGCAGCGATTATTATCTACATTTGCATTGGAAACAAGAGACTTTGGGAGGTGAAGAGACTTTCCTCAAAGCACACAACAAACAAATGGGAGTATTAGGTTTGAACCCACCCAGGCCTTATTCCAGTCCCTTCCTGTCTCTGCTTGTTTTCACCTCAGAAATAAAGCTCTCTTCTAGTTCCTTAGAAAACCTAGGAACTAGCCATAAGGACAGCTCATGGCTGTCAGTTCAAGTTGTTGTGTCTTGAATCTGAGGGGTTACACTCCCTCAGATTGGGGCTGGAGTTGAGAAAAGTACAGGAATGATGGCTCCCCTCTCTGAATTTAGGATTCTACCTGATAATATTAACACTAAAAGGCATGTGTGTGGGGGAAGGGGTTTCGGGTTGAGGGAAAATGGGAAGTGACTACTAATGGGCTTGGGATTTCTTTTTTGGGCGAAAAAATGTTATAAAATTGATTGTGGTGATAGTTATACATCTCCGTGAATACATTAAAAACCACTAAACTGTACATATAAAAAAGGGGGGATACAGGGAAGAGGGTGACCTCCCATCCTGTGGTATCTATGAACCCTGTGCCAGGCACTGAAGTTAAACCCCCCAGTTCTGCCCAAAGGCATGTGCACGCCTGTGGATGAAGCAACAAGTAGCGGAGGGAAGCACAGTACGGGGAGAAGGGCAGTGGCAGAGGCGGTGCAGGTGCTGACGGACAGGAGCAGAAAGGGGGGCCGTGTGACTCGGCCCGAGGGCTCAGCTTCTTGGGGTGAAAAGGTGATTCTCGAAGCAGGAAACAAGTAGAAGTCGGCCAGGTATCGAAGACATTAGAAATGTTCTAGTTCTTAAGTAGGATGGTGCTGTAATAGGTGTTTTTTTTCATTGTATAGTATGCAATCACTTATATGAATGTGATATGTATTCTTTGGTAAATGAATATTCCATTAATTAAGAAAAAGATAGCTATGCTAATGAAAGCGGTCAAGTGTGAGGGAGGAAATGGGAGTTAAACAGTGCTCGGACTGGAAACAGACTTAGAGACTACACAAAGCACTTAAAAGTCTGGATTTTGTCCAGAAGACCATCCATGAAACGCTGTTTATTTTTCAGGGTGCTAACAGAAATATGGGGTCACATTACCACCTACGTATGAAAAAGGTCAGCCTAGTTTTAGTGTAGACAAGTTCTCAGCAGCAAGAATCATATGCTTCCACCAAGTGTGTCCGGGCGGCTACTACCATGCACTGTCTAAACGTGTAAATACCAGAATCTAGGTACAAAGTAAAATCAGGTGGCTAAGAATGACCAGTCAAAGATTTGTCATTCCCATCTTTTGCCTATCCATAGAATTTTAAGATCGTGGTCCTTCACTTCTATCCAATAAAGATTTTGTACTGTTTCCCTCAAAATACACTTTATCTTTTATTCTACAACCTGCTACCAGGTGATTCTGTCATCATTTTACAAGCCTTGGGTTTTTAACCTGAGTTCCAGTTTCTATAGGTTCTAAAAAAGAAAGATTTTCTTACTCCTCTAACACTTTTGAGAATATTGAGCCAACATATTCGGAGGTTTAGAGGTAAAGCCTTCAGTTAAACTCTTGTGGGAGCGGAGATCTTCAAGTCGATTCCCATACGCTCCTTTATGGATACAACAGTTGACCCAACTATCTGGACATTTCCATAATTAGAGGTAGTTTAAGTAAAGCAAAGTAGCCTAATTTCCCAATGGTATGCTCCACCTACAACCTCTGGTTTTCACATACATTCAAGAGCATTAAAGTTAGTCTTACATCTCATTTGACTCTTGTCTTCAGTTTGCTTTCCCAAGACTTTTTCCTGCCACAGAATCACTTATGAGGATAAACATTTTCTTCAGTCAGCCATTATAAACAATCTCATTACAGAAGCCCTTGACATTTTCTTTAAAAGTGGTCAGAGTGGTGTGAGTGTCTTTCGCAACTGCTCACCTTCTGCATGATGCCCTTTTCATAGTAATAGCGTAGAGAACGGCTGAGCTTGTCGTAGTTCATGGCTGGCCGGTTCTTCTGGATGCCCCAGCGCCGAGCAACCTGAAGAGACAGGAAAGCAATGGAAACTCATTCCTTGGGCCTAGTGGTTTTCTCCCAATCCCAGGAGAGCCAGTTCTGTAACCTGACTGCTCTGGCCAATGCTCCATTTCCCTGACCTGGAAGGAAAAACATTTAATTCCCTCAAGACTAAACATCAACAAAGGCGATGATTCAGTCACAACTGCGGAGAGGTGCGATCTAGAGGTGGAAGAATCCTAGTACTGTAAGATAACAGAGGGCTTGGCTGAAGTCCCAGAGGAAGCAGGCTCTCTACTGTTTCTCCACATATGAATTATTGACCAATACCCATAGACCATTAACATGCTGCCATTAAGTGCTATGGTTTCTGTAGAAGTCAATAAGGAATAATTAGAATGGTCATTCCTGAAATATTAGAAACACACTAGTGAGTTGCTAATGGGCCAGCAGAGCAAAAGTTCAATTCTAATAAGATTGGAGAGGGGCTGGGAGATGTTTACTTATTTCAGCTCATGGAATACGGGGGAATCAGATCGTTTCTGCCTGCTGCCATCCAATCCTCTGCTCCCAGCAGACTTGCAGAATGGACATTAAAACATGTAGCACCATTATCCACTTAATGAAAAATTAACAGGGTTTCCCAAACAGTTCTGAAGTGCATTATACCCACCCAGTCCACCTGAGGTGCAGTGATGGGGGGAAGTAATTGGAGCTTTGGGCAAAGAAGCCTTATAGTCAGAAAACTTCCTAGTAGACTTTCCCCAATTATTAGGACAGCCAAGCAATTTCTGTTCTCATGTATCTTAACAACCTCAAATCCTACTTATGTCAAGATATGAAAAGAACAACACTGGAAATGTGAGTCTTTTTAGAGGTCTTAAATGTATGTACACCAGGGATCATGTTTTGAACATTTTAGGTCAGTTCTGAAAACTTTTTTTTAAAGAAATGAACTAACTATATTGCTCTGATATTTAAAAAACCAAATGTTAAATATGGAATGGGAAGAAGGAAGAGTGCAAGTAGAAAGTAGATCATAAAACAGCATTTTGCTTAAAATATTTGGGCAGAATAAAAACAACATCTGCGTTTAGGATTCTAAAATGACCTTTAATAAATACCAGAAATGATCTGATAAGTAAGGAGGTATGCATCTGTCCTAATTACATTAGAATAACTGCCTGGCTGTGACTCCACTCTGCCTTGCAAGAAACCGTGTGAAAAGTAACTTGGCATTTGTTTACTTCCTGCCCCTGTGGCACACACGATGTCCCTGGGTCTCCGCCTTTCTCCATAATACACCCATTCGACTCTAGCTTTGAAACAGCCAAGGGGGCAACATTAACCAAAAATTACATCTGGAAATATTGGTATAAAGGGAAATCTGCTAAACTAACATGTCCATCAACTCTGTTCAAAAGAAACAACAGTATGAAACTGTACTTAAACTATTGTCACCACAAGTGAGGCAATGGCCCTTAAAAAAAAAAGTCCAGCCTCACCATTTTACTATATTTAGTGGTAGAAAACAATTCTTGAATATTCTTCCACCTCAGCCACAACCTCTCTTTGCTGTCACTTGCTTATGCAATAGCTTACTGGAGAGGTTTTGTGTATGCACAGCCTTCAAAGCATCTGCGGTGGCCATAGTTACTGACTCATCCTCTTGGGCCAGCGCCCTATGATTCAGTAGCCCTCACTGGGGCTGCTCCTTCTACAGTAATGCATAATGCAGCACAACTGCAGAGCAGCTGGAAATGAGGGCTGGGTGAGGGGAGCAGGCAATGGTTTGTTACCAGCTCTTTCTGCCTTTCATCTTTCCCAATCGTTACTTTGGTAACAGGCTTCTTGAGGAGGGAGGCTGAAGGAGTTAAAAAAAAAATTCCACATATCTTTTCCTCTCCTTTTAAGAGAGAGCAGCCACAGCACAGGGAGCGGTTCTTTCTGCAGCTCATCCTTTTACACCTCCCCATGGCACCAGTTATCTGCCACATGTTCAACAAACAACCCTACCCCCAAAATATTCATTAATGCAGATTCACAGTGAAAATGGCTCCAGATTAAAGCCGAGTCAGTCATAATTGAGAGGGTGCTAAGCTGGATGACTATCAAAAGACATTTGATTAGGGAGCCTGCCAAAACGCAGTTCTAAAACCACAATTTCCATGCACAGTGTAATGGATATTATGGATAATTACCCAGAGTGCACTACTCAGCCACACAGCTGCCTACAATTACGTCCCAAACAGCTTCCTCCTCCACTTCACCCTTCAAGCTCCCCACAATGACGACTTCTTACAGCTTTTCCGAGGAGTTGGTATCTTCCTGACATTAACAAGACAAGGGCCCGCGAGGAGTGGAGTGGAAGAAAAACACAACAAATACTGCATGTCCCGAGGCTACAGTACACAGATGGAACAGAACCATCCCGGATGAAGAGAATGCACATTCGGAGTTCGTGGAGTGCATGGGGATTTCAAGGTGGGATGGAAAGAAGTACTTTCTGAAGAAACGAAGCAGTCCTATCAGCTGAGGGAGTCTCAAGGCTGCTGCAGGCCTGTCACGTGACTTGGACACTTGGCATTTATGAACATTCTGGATTAATATTAGTTTCCGTATTAAGTAAGAAAGCAGGGGCCCTTTGCCATCTGTTCATCATTTTCTTTACCACTGGTAGGAGAGCAGAAGATTCAATAATAGCTTTACAAAGGGTCATAACCAGGTTTACCTGCAGCTGTACAGCCTGTGCTTAGGCCTCAGGCAATGGCAATAAAGTAATAAAAGCTCCTGTTTGTAAAACGGGATAAATCAATAAGGGCTGCCCACATGACAGATTTACTTTCAAAAAGCCTCAGTGAGCCTAGGCAACATGCTTTTCGCAAGCCTCACATAAACCAGGCTGATTATGAGGAAAAGAATGTGTGGCCAATGGCTCTCCAGCATGGCCGCGAGCCTAAAATGTGGCTCCACTTCTACTCGACAGCCACAAAGAAACGCTTTGAAAAACACAAGAGTACCCAACTCTGGCTTTGAAGGTAGATTGAGGCTTAACAGCAACTTTACAATATGGGATGTTGACACATTTCCAGTTTCATGAATGATACAAGATAAGGAACACCATATGCATATCTCCTGTTATAACTGCCTCCAATCCACATATTCTCCTCTTAACTTTCAGACCATTTTCTTCTTCCAAACCAAGTGCCAGGTTGCTACCTCCTGCTGTTGACCCTCATACCAACTTATCCCCTTAGCGTGACAATGTGAGCCTTAGAGGTAATGGAACAACATTTGAAACTGCAGTTCTTGCTCAAACATCTTCTATTTTCAATTACACATAATCCAAAGATACCTTTTGCTCTGTTGGTTTAACATCTAAAGCCTAACTACATGCTACTAAAAGCAGCATATGTCAGATTTTCCGGGCTATTTCTTTTTCATTTATAATCTCTCTAGATTCTAAATCAAATAGAAATTAAAAATCAACCCCTTCAGAATACGTCGAACTGAGAGCCTAATGTAATTCACTTTGTTACATGATATTCAGGAAAGGGATTCTATGATGTGTTTTCTCCACTGAAGAAACAGTCCTAGTTCTGTCCATAGGCCTTTCTGTCAGTGGTTCTAGGCAAACGGACAGTAACAATGTTAACAATGTTTCTTTTTCTATGAACAAAATAATGAAGGTTTGTGTTATCTCTCAATTACTGTGATGTCACATAATACACTTAAAAAAATCTGAGCTCGTAAGACTGATCTCTCTCTCATAATTTTATTTCTTTAGGTTAGAGCCATTTGAAATATGTATGTAGTAGGGTAGCTGCATCCTGTAACGTATTACCACAGTGTCATACCAATGTTCTGTAGCCTCATAGGTAGGCTATGGCATACGAGGGCCAACTGAAAACAAGTTTGTCACTGAAACAACACCAGGAAAAGACTTTCCAGGAGGGACACCAGACCCTAGCTGGATATAAGTCTTTATGACCCCAGACTTTGCCGTTACTTTTTTATGTATTCTATCGTACGGTGGAGAACTCGGCCTGTCCAAAACCTGTCCTATTCACAGGAAGGGCACTGCTGAGCCCATTGATCAGGCCAGAATCTGAATGACAAGAGCACATTTAATACAGTAAAAAGCCTCAAAGGAGAACTAAACAAGAACAGACCTCACCATCATCAGCAAACAAAATAATCATGCGAGTCCAGCATCCCGCGCTCACCTCCTCAGGTTCTATCAGCTTGAACTCCATGCCTCGGCCGGTCCAGGCAATGAAGTGGGCATTGGCTGGGTCATCAAGAAGGGTGACCAGGAACTGCCACAGCTGCAGGGAGCCTCGCCTCTGGTAAGGGGGCCCCTCGCGATACATGGTGGGCTCTTGTTTGACTTTGCCTGTTGGGGACAAAGAGACATATGTAATACTTTAGTCTTGAGTTTCTTGGGTGATTCAGGCCAACAGAGTTAGCGCCAATTTGATGTTAGGACTGACGAGGCGCTCTGACTTCTCCAACCCGCCAGCTTCGGGACAAACTGGACGGGCTGCTTACCTTCCAGCCTCTCAGGAACGACACAAGTGTCATCAAAGTACAACCGGGGATCTTTTTCGTATGAGAAACCTGAAGGGGGATTCAAAAAGAAAGAACATGCTGCTTAACAAACTCTCTCTGTATTCTACTGAAACTCTGGATTTAGGAACTAAAATGGGATTCTACCACTTCGGGTCCTAAGCCCTCTTCACTGCAATGTCTACGCCAGAATGATTTGGGGGGACTTCAAAAGGACTTAGGCCTTGACGCTCCCACCTAATCACCTGAGCCTCAGTCCGAGCAGCATCGATTCCTGCTATTAGAGCTAGGACTGCAGGGAAGCACCGAGTCACTAGTAAGTTCCTTGACATCTTGCTTAAGTCTGCATGGACCGGTGTTGCCGTGACTAAGACCTTTACACCTGAAAAGACATCTCATCTGTCTCCGTTGGCCTAGCTGCACAGATTTCGTTGATCTGTACACAGTCTTGTCATTTTCAACCTTTCTTACAACTTGACCAAGCTGCCTACATACTTCATTTAATTTTTAAAGAGCTTGGAGGACAGAGAAGGTTGCCAAAATGAGTAAAGACTTGGGCATGTGGAGGTCTGCGATGAGCAAAAACTTTACAAGCGGGCTGGAGATATATCACCAGACACAGTGGAAGGAATCTGAAGAGACTTTCTAGCAATAAAACTTATTCACTGTACAGATAACAAAACAGATCCAGAAAGGGGAACTGACTGGTGCAACAACACATGTAGGTAGAAAGGAGAGGAAGCTGGGGCAACAAGTGGAAGGGGTAAAGGAGGAAGGATGGCCTGACACTCAATCCACAAACCCTAAATATGCATTCTGCGCTGGTCACTATGGCACCAGGCACCTTGACAAGATCAGCAGTTCAAATCAAAGCTGGTTAACAGACAGGCTTGATGGGACCACATCCTTCTTTGTGGTCTAGCCTGCTTCAGGTGTAGCACTTTAGTGTACTCTCCCCCACCAGCACACTCCTCAGGAGAAAGCACCAGAAGCTCCTATCTGGTAAATGATGCTCCCTGTGCTCAGTCCTCTGGTCCATTCATCTGGCTGTGCAGTACAGGTGTATGCGTGTTGGGTGTGCAGCAGGGACGGGTAAGGGAAGACACTCTGCAGTGAAGGGCTATCATTAAATCTTGAGAAGAGATTTGCTATAACTTGAAAAATCCACAGATAAAGGCACCAGGAAACAATCTGCTGTTCTTTCTTCATGATGAGCCCAGATTAAGTTCTTGGCAGGACCAATACCATTTTTAAGAGGCTCAGGACTGACTGGGAAAACATTGACCAAATTAAAGGAAACTGAGATTGTTTTGAGGTTTGCACTATTTGTTTTTGTTTCCTTGGCGCCAAGCACTATTTCTCTGCTTGCTTAGCTACCTAAAGGATGTATATTTTATTGTCATTTATTATATAATTGAGTAAATATTTTTGCCAGGAACAGTGCTAGAAGGAGGTAGACACTGAGAAGAATATAGACTTGGTGCCTGCTCTCATGAAGTCTGCATCCCAACCGGTGAAGACAGACAGTAAGGTAAGGGGGGGAAAAAGAGACTGGGTGTCGTATCAAACATTGAAGATCATGGGCCATGCCCCAGTTGGACAGGTTCGGTCCCTGGTTGGGGCACCCAATCGATGTTTCTCTCCTCCTCTCAGCCTCCCTTTTTCTCTCTCTGAAGTCAGTAAACGAACTCTTGGATGAGGACTGAAAAAAGAATGGCTTAAAAACAAATATGGGCCATGGAGCCAGACCTGGATTAGCTGTGTAACCTTGAATAAGTTAATTAACTTCTCTGTGCTCTGGGTCCTCATCTGATGACGGGGGAAGGTAATTCCTATACTACAGAGTTGTGAGAACTTAATGAGTTAATATTTATTCTGTCCCATAAATCTATTTATGTTTACACCAGAGTGCCAAGAATAGTTCCTGGTAGATGTGTATAATAAATGACAGTTAAAAAAAAGTCAAGATAGTTAATTGTACATTGTACTATTAAGAAATTAATTGGGTAATGTGAGACTTTTGTGTTATACTCTCTCTCACAGATTCTAAATTTCTTGAGGATAAGAACCATATTCTAATATCTTAGTATCCTCATAGCACCTAACACATAAATGCTCAATAAATATTTAAATGAGAGAATGTATTATCTCCATTAAAAGATTTAAGAATAGAATGCTAACTTTGAAGCCAGAGATTCAGTGTCTCCTATAATAAATTTATTTTCCAATTTGATACTAGAAAGCTGACTTTTATGACAAACGGTTATACTTTATATCAACAAGAATTACATAATGTATCATGCTCATGCTTTTGCCTTGACTGCCAGAAAACTATACATTTCCTGACTTTCCATATGGATTGTGACAACTCCAATGATGTTTGAATGGCCATATTATAGTCATTGTAAGTATACTACTTCCAAGTTCACACATCTGTTAAAGTTGCCGTGTTATTTTTAGAGCTTTTCTTCCTGTTAGGTAAAGATAATACGTTCATATATAGAGAGGAAAAAGTGTACATCTAGATTACGTTCTAGGTTTGGTTTTCAAACTAATCAGATGAAGGCCTGCCCATGAGGATCATTTTGATATATTTTGTGGTTTCTGGTTATTGCCACATGTGGTTCTCTAAAACATCTGGAAGATGCTGTTGGTTTAAGTGAAATTTAAGTCAGTTGAATTTGAGCCAGGAGTTACATCAGTTGTGGCCACAGCTATCTAATCACTCAAATAAAGGTGGCAGGAAGGAAGGACCTGTTCAAGGGGCAAAGTAAAAATAAGAGATTCAAAACAGTACGCGAAGATTCCAGGTGAACACTAATGCAAGACGGCTATCTTGGTAATCACAGACACCAATCAGAAACACTTGTTTCTCTAACTGTTTCACCGGCATCTGTGGTCAAGCCCATACATGGAGAGAAAAACCATGTCAGGAGTAATTTAGAGCAAGTAAGAATGCAGGTCTCTTTGAAATGCATTTTTTTGTGGGTGGGGGCAGGGGAAATAATGGGAAAGAGTGGTGGAAAAGAACACACAAACTCGCCAAATACTGTGTGTAGTAAGCAGCCCAATGTCTTACTAAAAATATTTCCCTTAAGAGCATGCTCCTTTCTAAATGTTGTAATTATGCAAAACGTTTTCTTCCCTCTTTCCCCCCACTCCCTCTTAGTTTGCCTGCTGCAAACACGAACCGCTTCTGTAGAAACATTCAGGAACCTGGAAGAGAGCCCCACACAGCTGCGCCGAACACAGCCAGCAGTCCAGGAGATAGTCCTTCCTTCCCAGGGCTGGACCCTCACTCAGAATAGCCCCAGTGCTCAGGGCAGCAACACCTGGCCTCCTCTAACCAAGTCGGTGAGAAGCAGCTACTCATTGAAACCACACTTGTAAACCAATCACTTCCAAAAACCAGCCAATGCTTCATAGTGATGTTTTGTCAGTTCTTTCAACCTCCCTCTAACAACTCTAGAGAACAGTGGTTGTCAGTTTTGGATGCACATTAGAATCACATGGGGAGCTTTAGAAACTACTAACCCCTGGGTCCCACCCCAGAATTTCTGATTTAATTGCTCTGGGTGAAGCCTGGACACCAAATGTTTTAAAAGCTCCCCAGATGATTCTGATGTAGGGCCAAAGCTAAGACTCTCTACAGTAGTTCTGAGACCTGAGTGCATCCAACCACCTGGCTTGTCAAAACACGGGTTGCTAGGAGTTTCTCATTCAGGAGGTCTGGGGTGGATCCTGAGATTTGCATTTCTAACAGATTCCAGCTGAAGCAGATGCCATGGGAGAATCACCACTCTAGATTGTTATGGAAAGTTAGGATCATTGCCATTGAAAATGATGGTGGCCCTTACAGTGCTCAGGAGCATGCCTCAAACCCTGTGTGCAGAATAACTGAAGATGATGATCAATTAGCTCTCATATTTATGAGCTAAGGAAGGTTTAACCTATGATCTCAAATCTCAGCCTAGAAACTGAGCAATTTTCAGCTTCCCTGAATGCACTTTTTAAAAAGCTACTTACCTTCATGGCTGCTGGAGAAATACCCCCCTCTCATGTAGGACGACTGGCAGTTAGGCACTTCTGAAAGAGAAATATGGACACACAGACTCTCATCAATAGTTTCTGCAGATAAATCAGCACATCAGTTGAACTGCAGCTCTGCAGTAAAGCCCCGAAACCTTTTCCCGCTCCAAAGTAATGTCTTTTTTGGCCTTGTCCTAGGAAAGAGGTACCACCCTGATAAGCAACATGGAAAACACTACATAACCCACTATCTGAAAATAGGACTCTTGACTTCTAATCAAGGGAACTGAGAGAAAAAAATGAGGCCTCATTCTCACAACTTGCTCATTTTAGAAATTAGTTTAACACCAAACCTAGTGAGTTAATAGTAGAAGAAATTGGCTTTTAAAAGGCTAAGTTGGCCTTCTGCCTATAATGACTCTGAGGCTGTAGGGTTTGGAGGGGGGGAGGGTCACTTTAGATCTTCCGATCTGCTCTTCTTTATAGCTGATGATCACATCCAACTCTGCTTCAAGAGGTAAAGGTATTTTTAGGCTAAAGAGATTAGGGGACCTGAAGCTATGAAGCTAGGACAAGTACTGGCAGGAGTGGGTTTGGCAAGTACATTTTCACCATGCTGGAACTGTTAGAATGAAACCCATGCATAAGCGGTCTCTTCTGCTGGCATCATGTTATCAAGTTGAGTTGTGCCCATACAGGACAGGCCTACACACCAGGAACACCACTCAGATCAAAGAATTACAGATATGGTAACATCTGCTGAGTGTGTGGCTGTCAGGGAGTGGGGCAGAGTAAAAAACTCACCAGGACAGACTAAATGCCAATCCCAAAGGAATAATGCTGCTGGTCATGCCTGCTTCTGAGAATAATACATCAAAGCCTTCAGAAGGGATGCCAGTGGAAATTTTACAAGCTATCAATTCCTACGCTTGGTAATTTTTCTATCATAAAGCAACAGATGTCTCCCTTCTGCTTACCTCCCCAGCCTTTTCCATAACCAATTTCTGCCTGTATTTAGCAACCTATGTATTATCTCACAAAAGGCTGAGAATAAATTCTATATCCTAGTCTATTTGCAAAGCTACTCAAGTACATACTGTCTCACCCTTCCCTAGGGTCTTCAAGAAAAGCATGCCCAGGGAAGGCTGAAAATCTACCCACCACCCTTTAATTTCTTTAGAACCAACTGCAAAAAAAAAAAAGTAAAAATATTTAAGTCATGCCCTGGCTGGCGTAGCTCAGTGGATTGAGCGCAGGCTTCGAACCAAAGCATTGCAGGTTCGATTCCCAGTCAGGGCACATGCCTGGGTTGCAGGCCACAGCCCCCAGCAACCGCACATTGATCTCTCTCTCTCTCTCTCTCTCTCCCTGCCTTCCCTCTCTAAAAATAAATAAATAAAATCTTTAAAAATATATATATTTAAGTCATTTCTGAAAGAAGGAAAAATGAAGAAAGGAAACAGTTTCTAAATGTGCAAGATGCAACCCAACTCGCCTTTCCCCTAATGATCTCATTTAATAAGCCTGGCCTGTAAGATATGCAGTCAGTGAATGAGTGTTTGTGTGGGGAAAGGGGACAGGAGAACCCCCTAGGTATAGCTGAAACTCTTGACATGCCCAAGGTTCTAGACAGGAACCCATAACCAAATAATAGGAGCTCTAATGTGTTACTCTCCCCATGTACACCAGCAGCTGCTGAAGGACACAGGAATTTCCCCAGATCTAAGCAATGCCATAGAGCAGCAAATCTCCCGAGGCAACCAACAGGACACCTTTTCCATGGCACACCCAGCACCCCATAGAGCTATGACATACTAGGTGCTTTCTTGGAACATCATTCATTTCAAGAATAGAAAGAATTTCATCCTACATGTGGGCTGTCTTCCTCATTCTTACATTGAAAGTTTATGAGTCTGTTGTATTCAAAAAGAAAGCCATGGAACTAGGAACAGGACTAAAATGCAAACTAACATTCCCTGTGGCTGCAACCCTAAGATAACAGGTCTTACAAAGAGCATCACCAAGACTGGACACCCAGCAATCTCCAGGCTTGGCCTCAGAGGTGTACTCTGCACCACTTCTGAGCGCCTCCTGCATTTCCTGCCATCTGCATGGCTTTCATGTTTTCTTTTGTATTCAGTTATGCATAACCATGTCTGCTTTACTAGCTCCTAAGTTCTATGAGGGCAAATTTTATAAAACTGTTCCCCAAAATCCTATATATAGAAGACATTCAGTAATGCCCAGAAAGATGAATGAGAAAACGAGGAAAGAAATGGCATGGCCTCATACTAACCTGAATCAACGCAGTAATCCCGGGGCTCCTGCTTGATTCCCATTGGTGACTGAAACCCATGTGCTGGGGGGCCTGGCATGCCTGGGACCCCATGTTCATAGAGTGGGTCATGGTATTCCTGTTTGAATCCCTGAGGGGGTGGGGGAGCAGCAGGGACAATCGGTTCTGACATTTGCCGGTGGTAACTGGGGCGATTATCTCCAGGAACTCCTGACTGAGGAGGGAAGGGGTGGCAGGGTTCAGACAGTTGCCTCTGAAATCTGCAAGAAGAAAAGAGTTATGTTGTTTAATTAGGAACATCACTAATATCTACTATAATTTAGCATTAAGGATTAGATGTTCAGATTAATGAGATTATTTGCAAAGTACTTACTAATACTTATTTTTTTAAAAATACTTATTTCTGAGGGAGGTGGGGAGGGCTGGGTGGGTGGGCTGGAATGGGAGTAAAAGGCAGAAAACTGTACTTGAACAATGATTAAAAAAACCTTATTTCTCAATATTGTATCCACTTTCCAAAATTATATCACACATTTCAAACCTCTTGAGTCAGAGATAGGCAAAAAAAACAGAGCAGTGACATGGTAGCCTCTTATTTTCCATGCACGTTTGTTTCATACACCGTCTGTCTGTGTATTGGGTCAGGATTATATATCTGAACATATAAAAGCAATTACTTGCAAATGGCCCTAACACAGAGATATATGTTTGTTCACTATTACATTCATCCTCACTTGTAGATAAAAATTTTAAAGACCAAGGAGTACAAATTAACCAGTTAGAAAATGTAGTTTAAAAAAAATCTCACTTATAACAATCAAAAATAAAAAGTCCCTAGGAATAATCAATAAATGTGTATGCCAGTCAGAAATAAAAACTGAAACCTGTTTTCTGAGGAATAATAGAGAAGTCTAATTTAAAGAAATATTTAGGACTTTGAAGCTGTTGATTCAATGTATTATTTTATAAAAGCAATGCCTTCCCAAACAACTTGACAAAATGCCTTAAACTTTATTTGAAAGATTAAATAATTTTGGAAAAGAAACAATGATATATTGATACTGACAAATATTATAAAGCCACAATAATTAAAACAGGAATATAGGAAATGAAAGACAGGCATGCCTAAAGAATTAAATGGAAAGTCAAAAATTGTCAAATATATTCCAAAATTCACTATTTGTTAAGGTAGGCATTTCAAATCAGTGGGGGGAAAAGTTGAACTGTTCTTTTATACCATACACTTAAAGAAATTTCATATGGAATAAAGATTTAATATGAAATCATGACAGTAAAGTGATATATATGAAAACATATAACCTTGGAGGAAAAAGCCTCCTTATGTATCACAACAGCAGAAATCATTAAGACAATTATAGACATACCTCATTTTGTAAATTCCTATACATCAAAAAACAACAGAAACGAAACCAACAGGAAAACAACAAATGGGGAAAGATTTATAACAGAAAATACCAGAAACAAACCCCAAAATTAAACTAATTGGGAAAAAAATCTCTTACAGCAATGTTAATATTGTTGACATAAAGGTCTTTAAAAAATCAACAAAAGGTGACATCCCAACAGAAAAAATGGTTAAAGGACATAAATTGAGAAAACACTAAAGAAGGAACACTGAGAGTCAGAAAGGAACAGTAAGTTCAACTTCATTAGTAATCCTGAGAAAAGAGGATAAGCAGGCACTTAATAAATCTGTGTCTGGCACATAAAAAAACACTGAAATCAGATATGATTAGATAAAACTACAAAGATGGTCACCAGTGCAAATGTCTAACAAGGGAACAGGCTAAGAATGTGGTAATATAGCCACATTGAATCATCAAATATGATGCAATATACAAATATGTAAGGACCTGCAAAGGTATTTTTGATATATTAAGGCAGGCTGTGCAAGAATGCAGAGCATCAAATTTTTACAAAAATAAAAAACAATATTTATGATGTCATATAAAATCCTGGAAAGATTTCACTTAAATGGTGGTGATGATTTTCCGTGATTTTCTTTTTTTGCTCATCAACAGTTTAATAAACACGCACTGTTTTATAATAAGACAGAATAATAAAAGCCTTTTGATATTGTTATTTAATGAGTACCATTGACATCCTTTAGCTGTCAGAGAAATCCAGATGAGTGCCACTGCCCCTGCCCTGTTGGGAAGGCAGTGTGGTGACAGGACAGCCTGAGGGCCTGGGAGGAGATGGAGGGCAAACTGTCTTGGTTTCAGTCTCCTCAACTGTAACATGGGATGTATTATCCATACAAATGCTGCTGCAGTGATGAAATAAAGTCACGTCTACAAAAGGTTTCTGACACAGCTGTAATCACTGATGGACTGGGGCAGAGTAAGGAGAGTGGGTGCAGGAGTTAGGGTAACCCTCAGTGTGAGGCTTCGGTTCATGAAACATGCATAAAGCACTAATCTGTGTGTATAAAGACAAGCATTTGTAAATATATGCCCTAAGGGAGAAAATACGAGCCAAGGTTCTGGGGAAAAAAGTAAAGGATTTTAGAACTAATTTTGGTAAGATTTTAAAATCAATAACATAATCCTATAATAGTAAGGTCTTACTCTACTTTTAGCTTGAGTCCTATTAATAGCTTGATGTGAATCAATCTGTGGCAACAGGTGGCCAACAGATTTCAGGATGTCGAAGTTTAAAATCTTAAACTGCAGAGATTGGGTGCAGATAAAGCACTGTTTAGATCAGGGTACAGACACTAAAAGCATCAGAATCTACCTGACCAATGTATTAAATAAGTTTTAAAACTATTCAAGGCTGACTGGGTTGAGAGCCTTAAGCCGAGGTACTGAATACATTAATGTATGTATTGTATCATACAGTAATGTATGAATGGAAATTCATAGGAATGAGATTTTCTAGGGTGCTGTTATTTAAGGAGAAACTTGTATAGTCTTTGAAGAAGTGTAAAACTGAAACTCAGGGTTAGAATTGACATTTAAAATAGAGGCACCTGCAGCACGCAGAAGACCTGAATTTTTGAAGAAAATTTTGAAGCAGTGGGCCAAGAAGAAAGATGAAGATATTCTGAAGGCCTTATTTTTATCAAGTACCCAAAGCTTACACTAGCAGGAGTGACCAGTAATAAGGACCCTGTTCTCTAGCTTTCCCCTCTGCCACCATCTTAGCACCTTCAAAGGTGACCTCCACACATCACTTCCTCTGATGGCTGGAGATGGCACAGAGCACTCAGTTCTGTAACCAGAGCCCCTGCAGCTGGCAGGCCCTATCGCTCCACTTCCGCTCAGTGCCCCTCATCTTCTCATCTTCTGGAATGAAACCCTAGAGCTGTCCTGGTACAGCCCCTTCAGGAAAAGGCACTTCATTATGGGCACCGGCCAGCACCCTTCTCCCCTCCTCCCAGTGTAACTTTGAGGACTCACGAAACTTAGGGGCCTGAGAGCCGCAGACAGATTCTATAACTGGGACTGTTCTGTTTTGGTTTGTTTTGAGGGAGCAGAAGTGGTGAAGGGGATCTTGAGGGTAGGTCACAAAACCAACATTTCGGCAAGAAAGATTCTCTTAAAGCTTGCTGCTGATAATGGCTTTTATTTGCAGAGATTAGTAAAGTAATTCAGTTCTTCTCCTCAAAATACACTCCATGAACTTTACTCACTGACCTTCATTTGAACTCCCTTCCCCTGCCCGCAGTTCTTTTGAAGTGTCTGAGAATGTGTTGTACACACAATACAGTTATGACAAAGATGCCTGTTGTTTACTGAGGCAGACAATCGTTTTTCAATGGGAGAGCAGCCTGGTCCCTAACAAACCTCTTCCCCCTCCTCCACGCCCTCCAACCCCCACCTGACACTCATTTTCCAACAGAACTCAGGGCCACAGTGAGCTCACAGTTGATGAACAGAAGGAGACTTCTGACTACTGAGGGAGCCTGAATTCAATACGTTACAGATTAAGGCTTTTTCAGTGCCAGTTTATTTAAAGAACCAGTTATTTATTTATTTGTCAGATTTATATAGCGCCTTTCCTCCCAAGAGCTCACCCACGCTACCAACATTTGGTTTACGTTATGAAAACCGTTAGATGCTTTTTCTGCATTTCCTTTTCTGTTTCTGCTGCCAACACACACAGTAAACACAATGCTTGAAGGAAAAAAGGAGAAAAGGGTGGATTCCATGAAGGCTCCACAGTGGCTGCGGGTGCCAGGTGAAGCAGTTGACGGTTCGGAGGCCAGCTGAGAGATGATACGTAAGATCAGCTAAGACGCCGACACCAAGTACTTCATGTTTCCGTTAAGGGTAAGAAGACAGAAAATAGAGACGCAGCATACATAGCTGGGTAAGGGGCTCTGGCTGTGAAGTCAGAACATCATAGGCTGAAATCCAATCTTTACCACTTACTAGCTGTGTGACCTTGGGTGAGTTATGTAACTGCTCTGAGACTCAGTTTCCTCCCCACTAAAATAAGGACAACCAGGACACCTGCCCAGAAGTCTGTTGTAAAGATTATATAAGATAATTCATGAAACAGGGCCCAGCACTCTTGCTAGGTTTTTGATTACCTTTAAACACCACCATCAACTGTACCAGCCCCTCCCCCAGCCCACAACGAGCCAAATTCAGAAGTTAAGCAAATATAAGGAAATATTGCAAAGAACTGGGAGAGAATATTATCACACATACAAAACATGGAGTTCACTAGTTGCTTGCCCAATATCCAGTTTCCTTTCTTGGAAAAAAAATGCTGAAAAAAAAAATGAATTAAATCCTCATCCGAGGATATATTTATTGACTTGAGAGAAAGAGAAAGGGGGTGGGGTTGGGTAGGGGGTGGGGAGGGAGAAAGAGAAACATTGACATGAGGAAGAACCACTGACTGCTAGGCACCCTGACAGGGGATCAAACCCACAACCTTTCTGTGTACGGGACTATACTTCAGTCAACTGAGCCGGCCGGCCAGGGCTTCAGCATGCTGATTTATATTCTGGGTGGCAATGTGCTACCCAACTTCACATTAATGCTTGCTTTTCCTGCCATATACCAAGAGCCAGACACCTTTGCAAAACAAAATCCAAACACTGCCCCTAAGAGCACACCAAAGAGCTCTGAGACAGCTCTCGGCTCTGTGAGGGCTGTCGGCTCTGCTTAGACTCAAAGTGGCCCGGCTAAGCAGTGATAAAACACTCAGTGATGAAACTTTAAAGGTCTAGAAGTTTGTCTGATTTCTCAAGATCAAATATGGAAGAAGAAAGGTGATGTGAATATGAGATGCCCCCAGTATAAACTAGTGAAACTATTAGTTTTATGTGTAAACATTAGTAAGTCTGATGATAAAGAAAAATGATTAGGAACAAAGAGCGCTTTTTACATTTTCAAAACTTGCAATTTTCATAATTGTGGTATCCATATCATTTTACGATGTTTCCTTAAGTATATTTCCTTTATGAAATATAAAAGTGATTTTGAAAAAGCAAAATTGTCATAGAAATTAACATTTAATCAGTACCTTCTCTGTGCCAGTATGATTTCATTTAATCTACCCAATGATACTACGTGGTATCCACTGTTCTCCATTTTCAGCCGGAAGACAAAGGAACCAACACTCAGAGAAGCTAACTCGTTGCTGAGGTCATACAGATAGGAAATTGCAGAGCTGGCATTCAAGCCCAGGTCTGTCTGTCCAAGTCCAGAGCCACTGGCCTATACCATTCCTACAGTTATTTCTATAATTGTTTTTAAATACTCTCTTGATGATATTTAAATAAAAATCATATAGTCCCAGCAACTAGAAAACTCTTATATGTTTGGAAATTAAGAAATATATTTTTAAAGAATTTCAAGACTGAAAGAAATAACAGAAAACAGTTGGAACTGAATTTTTAGAATACCATAAATCAGAACGTGTAGGGTACATACAGCTTAAGCAGGATTTGGGCAGGGAGAAATAATTGACTGTCCCAACCAGGATACTTCTGGGAATAAAAGGAGCGGCTATTAGCAACTACACCCAGACAAGACATGAACCATAAGTGAATTGGGGAAAATGAAATGCATGGTCACCCAGCCTTAGAAGTTCTATTTGGTTACATGTTTATATGCATATTATAAAGAAAAAAGCTGTAAATTAGTGAGCTAATCCTCCAACCAAAGAAGTTAGAATAAGAAAAACGAAATAAACTGAAAGAAAATAAAACTAAGACATTTTGGTAAGGCAGAAGCCAATGAAATAGAAAACATCCAACAGAGAGAATGAGTGAAGCTGAAGTTTAATTTGTCGTGAAGATGAACGACACTGTCTGCCAAGACTGAGAGAGAAAAAAGGTCTAGCTCATTGTCAAACATGACGAGGGGATCACTGCAGATGCTACAGAGGATTTTTTTAAAAGAAAACATTATAAACAACTAACTTTATGCCAGGTAATTTAAAAACTCACAAAATGGAAAAATTCCTAGAAAAAATAATTTATTAAATTCACTCGACTAAATAGAAAGCTCAGAACAAGATGATAAACAGTAAAGGCGCTGAATCAGTAATTAAACATCTTCCCACAAAGATAATATTAGGCCTAAATGGTTTTACTGATAAATTCTCCCCAAAATTCAAGGCATAAAGAATGCCAATTTCACACGAACTATTCCAGAATATATAAAAAGGAGGACACCCTCTACTCATTTGATGAGTATCATCTCAATGCTAAAACCCAACAAGGACAATGCGAGAAAAAGTGTACGTTATTTTCAATTAAGTGATGCAGAAATCCTAAATACATACAGGAAAACCAAGTCCAGCAATGTGCAGAAGGGAATGCATAACGGGTAAGTTAGGTTTACCATGCGAATACAAGGTTGGTTCTATATAAATCAGCGAACTCTCCACAGTGAGGAATTAAAGGAGGAAATTCCTTTGATCATCTCAACAGAGGGAGAAAAGGTGTTTGGTAAAATTCAATATCCATTATATTAAAAACTCTCAGTAAACCAGGGATAGAAGGAAATTTCTTTTATCTTAAATAAAAGGCAACAATAAAAAAAACGCTACAGTAAACATGTGAAATACTAAAAACAGGCTCTCTTAAGATTCAGAACTAAAAACACCCTCACTCCAACCATTAGAAATACATTACTGAATCTGTTAAAGAAGGTTCCATTAAGCATCTGTGGAACCCAGTTTCGGATCCCAAAGTGAGTTTGTGCTGCCATACCTAACACGCTATCAACAAGAGTGCACGGAGAAAAGATGCATCAGACACATTCACTTCATCCCAGACCAGGATGCAAATGTGGCTCACAGTCAAGTCCTTCCCTCTCTGAAAGCTACAAAATAAAAAATGAACAGCAATTTATCAAGAATGGACTTTAAGGGAGTAAGTAGGAACAAGAGAAGAAACTATAATTAACTCTCTTTAGTATCTTTAGAGAATGATCTACTAAATCACAATTTCGGAAGACTTAAAGCTCACCGTTTTTAAGCTTCAAAGCTTTGATCATAATCAATGAGGGGGAACATAAGCAGGCTAGGCCATTCGCCCCTTCAGAAGATGCCTGACTCTTTCTAGCTGACTCTGGGGCACCATATTCTGACTATCAATTTTGGCAGGACAGCCTATTACAATACTAATGCCCTCAGGGTGTACCAAGAAGCAGAGGATTTTTTCACCCGCAGCAGTATTTTTTAAAATTTTGTCCTTTCTTGAATTTTTTCTTCTCCATACCAAGTGAGTGGAGAGCAGTATATTTCAATAATCTTAGATGATAAATTTCTTAGTGCACCCTCTTCAGTCGACTTGTAGAGACCCAAGATGTAATGAGAAAGGGTACAGTAGAAGGCAAAAACACATCTGGCCAGTACTAGGGGCATAATGTAAGAATATTTTCTGAGCTCCACCACCGAGCCCACGTAAACGCGGTGGGCAGTACGATGAAAAACCTGCGGGACTGGGACGGCTGGATGGAAAGCACTCCTCTTCAAGCAGCAGCTGTGGTCTTCAAGGACAAATGGAACATGTCTCAACATGCCAAATTACATGTTTTTCCCCCTCCTTGAGAGGAAATCATGAATGTAAATCATGCTTGTAAACAAGCATTTATCTTCTAAAAATAAATTTTGAGTTGTGAAGAATTATATACTAAGATTATATAAAACATTAAGAATGTACTTTTGACTAGATTATATTTAAGTTGTTCAAAGTATAATCTCAGCAAACTACTATCACTTCATCAATACACATAATGAAGACAAGTAAGGTACTGGGCTAAATGTGGTCTAAGAAAGGGGGTCTAAATCATGATTTTTAAACCCCAAAGGGTTTACCCTCGTCGACTGAAGCGGCAGGGCACACCGCGAGCAGAACAAAACAGATGTGGTGCAGGTTTAGCTGGGCGATGAGGAACTTACTAGGATTCTACACTTTGAGAGATAGCTAACATTCTGGTAGTTTAAGAGGAAAAGAAATGGATAAAGTTCAAGGTTAGAACGATTTCTCAAGGTCACTTACTCAGTAGACATCAGTGAATGTTAACAATGCCCTCCCCCCAATCATACCCAAACACATGGATGGCCTAAGTTAATGTTTTGGTTTCAAAATATAGGACCCTTCTTTTGGCTACGTGACATTTTAGGAAGTCCTTTAGCTGCTCTAGGCCTGATTTTCTTAACTATAAAATGGTTTTTTTCACTGTCTTGTTTACAGAGCTGTTAAAAGGCTTAAAAGAGACTGTATTTCCTTTTATCCCACAAAATACTATATATTTTTGTTGAGGAAGTTAGTTTTTCAAGTAATATCCCCTCTAATTTAAACAAAAAATTAGTAAAGAACAAACTACAGTTACTAACAGGAGTAATATGCCCTGCTTTTGGGCAGGCATGAAGGTTATTAAAAGTAAGGGATTATTAAGCTTGTTATCACACATGGCTGTAATTACTATTACTTTTACAAAATCAGACCAGGAATTTCAGTTTGTCTCAATTTCTGTGAGCTATCCAATACCTACAAGCAAAATCATGTTGTTTTTTTAATGTATTTTGCACCACACACATCATATTATCTCAGTAACAGACAAGGGCAATAAGAGTAGAATTCAGAGTACTGAATACTTGTTACTTAAAAAAAAAAAAGTACATGGGCTGGAGTAGGGATGGGGTTGAAAGAAACGGCTGGATCATGATTTCTCAAAGTGTGACAATAATATATCCAGTCCTCGTTCCAGACCCACCAAATCCATCTCTGGGGTGCAGCAAGAAATCTGCATTTTTAATAAGTCCTGTGGGAGCTCCTGTACACTCTCAACTTGTGAGAGTACAGTGCTCTAATGTATAAACCTAATCGCTCCCGGGTTGTTTTTATTTATCCATTCAGGACTTCAGCCTTCTCCCCAAGTCTCTCAGGGATCTCCGTACCATCCCAGTGTGGGCAAAGTCTTCTTATGTTAGGCTTGGCCATCATTGTAATGGCAGAGGGTGAGAGGAAGGACGTCCGAGACGGACAGACAAATTTCAGGGAGGAATCACCTCCAAAGAGAAATACCTACTTTGTGGTTCCTGCCTTTCTCCTTGGATACCTGAGGGCAGAAACTCATAAATCTCTGGGATCAAACCTCTTCCTTTTGGGAGGAGGCTGTGTATCCTGGAGACAAACCTACTTTACTGTGGAGAATTAGGATCCCTGTCTGCCAGGCGGGCCTCAGGGCAAGTAACCTCCAGCAGAGAATTAGGGTATTTCTTCCCAGTTCAGTTAACCACTGACATAATCATCTAAGAAACAGGGATTGAGGGGGAAATACAGTCATCAGACTCATAATGGTTTCCATCAATAATGTAGAGACCACACAAAAGATGGTGATTATGCAAGATTAAAATGAAGCTAAAAAATTCCTATCATCTAGTGATGGTGTGGCCATTGTCACATGACAGTGCAACACATTATTCACATGTTGTGGTGACGCTGGTGCCAACAAGCCGACTGTGCAGCGAGTCGGATGACAGCACAGCACATGCAATTACGTACATTGTAGAACATTTGAAAACAGTAAATGACTGTTCTGGTTTATGCATTCACTATACTTTTTTACCCTTATTTTAGAGTGCACTCTTTCTACTTATAAAAAAAGCAAAGTTTGTTGTGAACAGATGCCATGTTAACACCAGCAGCAGCTTCATACATCCCATGTTTACTGTGCCTCTTGATTGCATCATTGCTCCTGCGCTGGATTCAATCTCACGTTGTTTTATAAGTTTAGTGCAGGCTAAGTGCAGTGTTTCTCAAGTCTACAGTAGTGTGCAGCAGGGTCCCAGGTCTTCGCCCTCACCCACCACTCACTCACTGACCCCCCCACAGCAACTCCCAGTCCTGCAAGGGCTACTCCTGGTAAGTGCCCAGACAGATACACCATTTTTTATCTTATATACCTTCTTTTTACTGCACCTTGTCTAAGTTTAGATGTTCATATACACAAATGCCCTCTTGTTACCACTGCCCACAGTATTCGGTAGAATAACATGCAGCGCAGGTTTGTACTGCAGAAGCAGCAGGCTACACACTACCCTGCCTCGGTGCACAGCAGGCTGCAGCATCTAGGTTTGTGTAAGTGCGCTCCGTGACGCTAGCACAATGACAAAATCACCTAACAACAAATTTCTCAGACTGTATCTGTGGGCAAACAGTGTATGACTGCAAAAATAAGAGATTTAACACGAAGTAATTTTCCTTTACAAATGGTACAGCCAATACAAAGTTTACTAAGTATTTGAAATACTGAATATATGCCCCATTCCACCCCTCCCCCTCAATTAATAACCCCTGCAGAAAATCAGGAGGATGCTGTTTAAAAACACAAAATCAAAAAACTATTGGAAGAAAGATGGCATCCAGGCCTGAGTTTACAAACTGGCAGGCCTGCAGGGTAATTTTGCCCACAGAGAGGTTTTGTTTAGTCTGCAAAGTGTCACTGTTGTTTTTAATTTGAATTACTTGCCAACTTTAAAAAAGGCAACTGGAATTTTTACATGAAAATCCAAATTTCCGAATTCTCCTGAAAAAGTGCAAGGCTGTTAACAAGGTAATAACTGGCAAAAGCTCCTTTAGATGAGCTCTCTGTCAAACAGAGGCCCACTGCTGAGTCAGCCCCCAGTCGGCGCTCACCCCTTGGGTCCTGCGTATCACTGGTGTTAGTGGCATTTGGCTTCACTAGGAAATCAACACTAACCAGCCTGATTATGTAGTTCTTTATGGCAACATTCACAGCAAGGGGGTAAGGGGATTAGAACCAGATTACAGAGTGCTAATGTTTTTCTGCATTTCATCTAGAAATAAAGAAAGTGACCTCTCAGTAAATACTGGGAGGCATTTGGGTTGGATCAGGCCTGGGTTAAGTGTACGCAAACATCCTTCCTCTCCTGCCTCGTGCCCTCACACCCTCACACCCACCCAATGCAGAGCAAGAAAAATAGAAAGGAAATGCAATGGTCACCATCTTGCAGCCCTTGGTAACATAACTGACAACTATGTGCCTACATTATGTTCTTATCCCAGCAAGACTCGAAATAAAAAAAGCCCCCCAAACACACGATGTAATGGAAGGCCACAAGCATCCACTAGAACACAGCAGATGACAGGCTTAGAAGAATGGGACCCAAGTTTGGTGTTGGCAGAGCAGGTTCCCTTCACACATTAGTTGGTTTGATGAATAAATGACTCTCGACCAGTTACTCCTGGTGCTTTAATTTCCTTATTAGAAATGTACAACTACCTGGAGTGAAAACAGAAGATTTCTCTCTCAAAAGTAGACAGTTGTAAATAAACAAATAAGGTCCTTAGTTAATCTCCAACTGCTAAAATCTGTTAAAATCAGATGAGTAATGGTACCTCCTATAATTTAGCAATCTTCCCTAATACGTAAGTAAAGTATTAATACAGTATTTATGGGTGGCATGAACGAAGGTTCAATTCCAGCATCCAGTGAGGGGTCAGGAAATCTCTCCGAGTGAGGGTCAACAGACTGTGTATTCTGGGAAAGTTGCTCTCTCCCTAGCTGTGTAATGGGATCATAGTACCAATTATCTCCCCATTCCTACATCATAAGGATGTCATAATGTCTACAAACCATTCGGAGTACCTCAGGAACAGGGTGATGTATATAAATAGATCATATTCACATTACTATTAGTCTTACCTCACAAGATGCCTCCGTGGAATGAGAACGTTACAGTTACCTGGTAAATGTGACTAACTGCTTCCCCTCTGCCCATGAGGAAATGGGGAGGGGCGAAGGAAGCCCGGATCGGCACTCACCTCTGTTCTGAAGGATACTGGTTTTCAGGCATCATCTTTGGCATCTGCAGGGGCTGATGTGGTGGCCGGGGCACCGCAAAGGTCTGCTGCTGTGGTCCGGGGTCTGGCAGCGAATGAGGGGTGGGGGCAGGGCCCACACCTTGTACTGGGCCAGCTGCAGTGGGGTGTACAGAGGTGGGCAGAGTTGCCTGAGGTGGGGGAAATAGGGAGTTCTGATGGGTGGGGGACAGGGGGGTGGTAGGAGGGGTTAATGGCTTGAACCCAGAGGGAGGCTTCCTATCATAGGCACTGTAAACAGAAAAAGAGAAGGAACCATTAAGCTGCAATGAAGCCATTAGCTTGGTCACCAGGTCCAGCAGAATGTAGCAGACCTCGTTGCCAGGAAATGACAGCATTAACATAGTTAAATTGCTGGCAGCCCTGAGGGAATATTTGTACCTCTGAAAAGTGACAAACACACTGCGTCACAGGGACTTATTTAACACTTCTAGTGATCCTTTTCAAAGATAATTTTAGCCTCTGCTTCCGGTTTGCTTCCTCCCCACTTCCAACAGAATTCTCCATGTATGTGCATGTAGAGGTGGATGGATGGGGGGAGAATTTATGTGCTGGCAGTTTTCTAGCCCCTCTCCCAAGTATTCCAGGGTTCCCAGAAATTAGTCAGAATCTTTGCTCAAGGAACATTTCTGCTGTAACATCGCTTGAATTAACAACTCTTCTCCTCCCCCCTTTCAGGCAGATCTATGTTTAACTTCTAGAGCAAAGAGTGTTTCAAAATTAAAGCTTCATTCCTGGGGCCTGGATATTCTTAAGTAAAGGGCATGAGTATCAGGGCTTTTTCATATATTCTGATTCGAAGATTACTTCTTTGGTGCTTAAAGTTCACATTAACATATGATAGACATGGAGAAGTACATATTCCCTCCCTCGAAGCCACAGATCAAATATCCCAATACTCAAGGTTTTTTCCCTTAAGGGGGCGCAGTACCCCATCAACTCAGTCTCCCCACCCCCCAGAGCGGTTTAACAGTTTTGCCCTTCACACTCAGCACAAAGGCCCCATCTGAACCAGCCTACACCCAGAGGACTACACTGCCGGGAAAGATGCGGTGTGCTGTCTTGAGTGACTTGCTGAGTAATATTTGAAGCAGCCTGAAGGCTACTTTCTGGTCAGCCTTCTCCAGCTCCACTTACCAATAGTTGTAGAGGCACTTTTCTCCATAGTTAGCACCGAGGGCCTGCTCGTGGCTACAGGACGACAGCTCGGAGGAGGGGCTGTGCAGCTCCCGCTTGATCTTGGTTGGCGGTGGGGCATGAAGCACCACTGAAACGGGAAGAGGGGCGAGGGAGGAACACAGCGAGGACGGCTGATTAACAGGGAGCACAATGCTTCCTTCTGCAAACCCTGGAATGGGCTAATTGTTCTGGGAACTCATGTCAGGCCACGAGCCAGAGAAAGTCAAACACTTAAACACAGAGCCTTCCATCTCAAACCAATGAAATGCTCTGTAAACTCAGAAATCATCCATCATCTGACACTTTCATCAGCCAAGTCTTTTCCCCAAATTTCTTTGGCATTAGTCTGCTTCCCAGAGGCTCTGAAATCCTTAAAAATCCTGCAGGTGATGGTCTCCCCACCACACCCACCCCACAAATGCAGTATCATAGGAAACAAAGAATTGCAGGCATGTAGAATTTTGTATCCCCAAAGGAATAAACAGCCAAAAATATATTGGGAGACATTACACATTTGCTTATCAAAAGCTTGAAATTCCTCTGGCAAATACGTTTCATATTATAGAGGCATATTTACAAATTGAACACATGACTTTTTAAAAGTCCTTTCTCAAGCAACTCTAAATATCAGGTCTAAGGAAGAGACACTCAACTTTAGGGGCAATTTAGAAAGTTTAAAAGCCAAGGAATACAAAAATGAACTAAGCCACAAACTAGGAAAAGCTACATACATACAGGGAATGTCCTGGAAACCTTTGTGTTTATGTCTGCCTTTCTTAGAGACCAACCAGGAAGGGCAGGTTTTTATAACCCATCTTTTCATGGATGGTGCCAATTACTTTTCCTACACTGATGGAATAGCATGCGGAGCTGCTGCCTTATGTTTGGGAGTCAACTGCATATTCCATTCGTGCTTCTGAGAGGGCAAAGGAACAAGAGTTTTCAGATCAAGGTGACTTACGTACAGTGGCCAGACCAAACCAGGTTTGCCTTTCCTGTCTTACCTAGGAGCTAACTCATTTTAGAAGGGGCATTTTACCCAAAGCAGGGCACTCTCTAAAGATGCTGCACTAAGAGGGCTGTTTTCTTCTGGTTCTAGATTAGAATTGCTACTGTGTCCAGCTGTTTTGGGGGCAGCGGGGGAGAATGAGTTAAGCTTTTGTGCCAGTCACTGTCCAGTGTATCAAAGGTCTCATTAAATAGCAATTGCAGTCAGTGCCCCGGTAACCCACTAAAATTTTGTTTGACTCGATGTTTACTCCTAAAATATTTCCAGGAGCTTGGTTAATTCTCAGTGATTAAACTAGGTAAACTTAGGGCTAAACAATCATCCCTCTTCGGTCTGATAAGACTGAACAATCTTCAGGTCGGCAGGTTTTCCGGTGCCTCCTCCAACCCCGAATTCTGGTCTCAGAAGGGAACCAATGAGACCGATGAGTCTATCACAGATGACAAGTTTACCCAGCAAAGTCCTGCCAGTGACTGATTGGAAAGGATAGGTTTTCATAATTCTTTCCTACACAATGCCAACTGCTGTTCCCGAATACATGAAATTAAGTTCAGAATTGGCAGATTATATTTAGAAGTCATTAGAGCCTCTCTCATGATTTTTTGATGGTGACATCACGGCAGCCAAGTCTCAATTGTTATCAAATGTTTTCAGACATTCAGACACAGAAAATGGCTAAGCCTGTTGTTGCTGAAATGTTAGTAAACGAGAAGGGAGAGTCAGACAACTTGACGCGGAAAACCGCTTCCCTGATGCAGACGAGGTTCTGGGGGTTCTGAGCGCTGCCCCTTTGTCTCCGCCTCTTCGCGTACCAATCTTCTGCCATAAAAGTTTTGGCAAAATAGTAAGTAAAGGGGATTATGTCTCAGTGTAAACAGAGGTTCCCTGTCCTTGAAAAGTCTACTGTTCTTACTTTATCTAAACAAAATAACTTATAATCACTGTTTTACTTAGGTTTAGAAAGTAAACAATTATGGTACTATTCAATTTTCTCATTTCAGGTTTTAGAAATGCCTTGACATTTTCATAGTATTATTAGAATTACCAGCTCTGCTGATGAGACTAACACCAAAGCTGCCTGAAAAGAAAAATTTTATAATGGCTTCAGGAACAGTGCGATGAGGATCACAATTCCGATGCCTTGATTTCTTTAAATCTACACAGTACTCTTAGTGTCTACCTCACCATTTCAGCTCTAAATTATACACCTCCTGTGACCCCCAAACTGTCTTAGACCTGGAATCTTATGTTCTCTACGTAAGGAGCAATTCAAGAAACAGCTGACGAGAGCTACGTTCTGAGTGTTTGTGTCCCCCCACATCCACCTGCTGAAGTCCTAATGCCGACGTGATGGTATCAGAAGGTGAGGGAGCCTGGGAAGGCAACGAGGGCAGAGCCACGGGAGGATGCCAGCTGGAGTCTGAGACCCAGAAGAGAGCCCTCACTCGGTCATGTCTGCTCCCTGATCTCAGACTTCCAGCCCAGCCTCTACAACTATGAGAAATAAATTTCTGTGTTTTATAAGCCACCCCATCTATGGCATTTTGTTATGGCAGCCTGATTGGACTCAGACAGTAGGTGACTAAATGGATTGTATTTCCAATTAATTCTTAACCACATCTAGCCTACAGGGCTAGGCACAATGTTAGTCATAAATATTTCTTCCCCAGGAAGAACACTTTAAATGAAAAAGAAGGGAATGGAGCACCGCAGGAAGGAGAATTGAAAGTTTCACAGACCACTGGTAGGAAAGCCATTAGGGACCCTGTGAGTGGTGAGAAGGAAGGCTCAGCAATCCGAAGGGCCTGCTGGGCCAGAGGGTGTGTGAAGGAGCCTGACTCTGGCATGTCTTAGTCAAAGACAGTGATGTATGTTTCAAGTGGGAATGGAGAAGCCCAAGGAATGCTCCTTGCTTTTGTCCTCTCTCCTTTGGAAAATGAGGTGTGTGATGCTGCCCTGAGAAATAAAGAAAATGGCACAGCACCTTGCAGACGGTGCTATGACGTTGTGTAATTATACACTGTGTTTTCAAAAACAGAGTGTTTACCTTCGCACAGGCGACTTACTGAATGATGACAAAGACCTAGGACTATACAGCATGGCCAGAAACTGAAATTGAGAAAGGATCATGAACTCCTAAGATATTCATGAAGTCTGATTCCTAAGTTTTAAAAGAAATGCTACAAAAGTTGACATCTGCACTGATGAACATTTTCTACAATTAGAAACAATGAGTTTAAGTTCAGAGTTACAGAAGAAGGGCCCATAAAGCCAGTGGCACTGTGACAACAACTCCCGGTGCATATGAACCACCTTCCTCGTCAAGATTTCAGTCACTCATTTGCTGAGCATCTGCTATGGGCCAGGCACCCTGGAGGTGCGGGGGGTGTGACGGTAAGCCAAACAGACGTGTCCCTTCATGGAAGGTATAATTCAGCGAGGAATCTGACTTCCAGCATCTTCTCAGAGAAACAATTAGAGTTAGACTAGGGCCTCATAGTCCACTTAATCTAGGCCCTTACCTTTATTGACAAGGACCTGGGGCCCAAAGGAGTGAAAGGAATTGCTCGAGGTCTTGGTGCTGCTGCCAAGAGCAGGGAGAGGAGGCAAGGACTCCCCACTATCGTCTAAGTAATCTCCCCCCCACGCCCCGGACAGAGGTGGAGGATATTTCCCTCACCCGCTTTGTACATTAAAAAGAGAGGACATAAAACTTTTTTCAACACAACAAAAATACACATTACACCTAGCTGAAAGAAAATGCTCCAGAACAAGGGGAAAACAGATAAGAACTAGTATCTCTGGAAAACAAGGCTGATAGACCAAGAAAGAGGCAGCCAGACAGACCCCTCAGCATTTACTTTTTGCCAAGTTGTTCTTGCATATATTATTTCATTTAATCTTCCCAAAGCAATGAGAAAGCTACTTCCACTGTCTCCATTTTATAGATGGGAAAACCAAGGCTTAACAAGGTAAGAAATCTGTCCTGGCTACATAGCTGTTAATTGGTCAGAACTCCTGTCTAAACAGTTCTTAGTCATTCTGTCACATTGCCTTCCAGAGGGAATGTGAGAAAAAAGACTACATTAAAAAGGAATTAGGCCTGGCGGGTGTGGCTCAGTGAATTGAGTGCAGGCCTGGAAGCAAGGAGTTGCTGGTTTAATTCCCAGTCAGGGCACATGCCTGGGTTGCAGGCCAGGTCCCCAGTGCGGGGCGTGTGAGAGGCAACCCTACGTTCATGTTTCCCTCCTTCTCTTTCTCTCCCTAAACATTAATCTATGGTGTTTAAAGTCAGAGAGAGGTTATTCCTGAGTCTGGGGGTAGTGTCCATTAAAAAAACACAAGAAGTTTTCTTGTATTCTGGGTCTTCATTTAAATGCTTACACAGTTTGCGAATATTTATCAAGCTGTACACTTATGATGACTATATGTTATTTCAATTAAGTTTCTTTTCTTTTTAAAAAGGAGCCCTGTTCTGGTCAAATAGTATTATTGAGTTAACAGTTACCAGGATTTCTAAAATTTTAGCAAATCTTTCTTCCTTGATGGTATAGAAGCAGTCTTCCAAAGAAATAACCTGATTGTTTTAAAATAAAAGAAAAACAGACAAACTGGTGCAGTCAGGAGAAAGAACGATTCCTTTGTTGACAAATCTGTTTGCTGCCCACAGATACAGGCCTGTGGAATCTGTCCACGGAAGCTACCCTACGCCACTGCCGGCAGTGACCATCACTATTATAGCACCAAGGATCAAAATGAGGGAAAACACATTGAATGTTATGATGAACTATTTGAATCGAAAGAAAAATTTTTTGAAAGACAAAAAACACCTTGTCTAATGAACCTTTCCTTTGGCATTTCATAATCGTCAGTGTTGCAATTTGTCACGGACTCCGCTGTGAATACACACAACACTTGTGTAGTTTCTGAGTGTTAAAGGAACTGCAGATCAGCTACACTGCCGTTTGAGGGGGGGCAGACGAAGTCCACCCTCACTTCCCCCACTTCACACCCAGACTTTGCCTGCCTTGCACCGGTTGTCGTCTTCAGATTTTGTTTGGGGGTTTTCCTCCTCCCTTCTTCAGTTTCACTGCCTTCATCTGGTGCGGACTCATCTTTTCCGTATCAGCTGTGCAGGCCTGACCTCAGGGAGGACCTTATTTGGTCACACTCGAGGGCCCTGATCTTCTTACTTTACATGGAAAGTTGTGCCTCATGCGGAAGTTGATCAGAATGGCATGTCCATGCGGCTATGGCTCAGGTGACCAGCCTACGTCTGCAGAGCCTCTCACAGAATTTGTGAACAAACTTGATGTGCAATGTATGTTGTTGTGGTCAGAGACTTCTCAGGATTCCAGAGCCATAATCCTAAAGAGAAGGTCTATCCCTAAGCTTACCACTCTCTTGCCACCAGCTTTAGCTCACTGTTTCTCTTATACCATCACCACCCATACTCATTTCCCTCCATACTAAGAAATATGGACTGTTTAGTTTAACAATGTGGGGGTGGCCCTGCCTGGTGTGGCTCAATGGATTGAGTGCTGACCTGCAAACCAAAGGGTCACTGGTTCGATTCCCAGTCAGGGCACATGCCTGGGTTGCAGGCCAGGTCCCCAGTGGGGGGCACACAAGAGGCAACCACACATCAATGTTTCTCTCCCTCTTTCTCCCTCCTTCCCTCTCTCCCTAAAAATAAACAAATAAAATCTTAAAAAAATAAAAAGAGAATGTGGGAGTGGAAGAGCCAGAGACATTTGCCTACGCTGTCCTTTGGTGTGGCAGAGGGAAAGACTACCCAGCAGAGGAAATGTGAATACAAAAATGACACTGGCAACAGAACTGAAGACGATACCGGGAAGGTAGGTGTGGCTTCTTTTCTGACTTACCCCTAACTCGTCAGAATATCTGTCCCATTGCCAAAGATCAGAGGGGCTTACGTCACCAGATGGGTTCTTCGATTTGAAGAGCACGACAAAGCCAAAGGCCTACTTCCCGACATACTGCTGTCTTTCCTTAGCTCTGGCCCCTTTGTGGGCACATTTTGAGACAAAGCTCAAATAGCGAGGTAGGTAGAAAGAAGTTTATTTTTTAAGTTGTACCACATTATCAGAAGAGGTCAGAAATATGTCTTTATTCTAGGGCTGCGATTAGAAATTCATTTCAAGCATAAAATATATTCCTAATAGTCCAGTATTCTTTGTAAATTGCTACAGCAGCACTAGTGAATGACAAGGATAAGATCCCCTGTTCAGGGAAACACAGAGGTTCGAGGGAGATAAAGTAAGTGGTTCTGGAGCTTAAAAGAACATCTGGAAAAGGAGATGCCTTGGATTTCCAATCCAAGTAAGAGACGCGCTCAACCCCGTTTGAATGGTTAACACTGATTCCTCCTGGCAACAGTTTCCAAAAATAAAAATTTGAAGTGCTGTCAAATTTACTTAGGGGCACAAGTTCTAAAACAACTGGAGGAGGTATAGAGGAATATACCATTTTCTTTAGTATCTAATACAGTTAGGATATATAAGAGTAGATTTAAAAACTGAATATGGTGAGCCCTGACTGGTGTGGCTCAGTGGGTTGGATGTCATCCCACGAACTGAAAGGTCGCAAGTTTGATTCCCAGTCGGGGTACAAGCCTCGGTTACGGGCCAGGTCCCCATCGGGGACATGCGAGAAGCAACGGATGAGATCCATGTTTCTCTCTCACATGGATGTTTCTCTCCCTCCCTTTCACCTCTCTCTAAAAGTAAGTAAATAAAATAAAGAAACAAATATAGTGAAAAATCACCCATAAATAATAAAATCAGCTGTTTAGGTTAAGATGTACTAAATGCTAAACAATTTTTAAATGAGTCCCTCAAAAGCCTTCCCCTCAAACACACACAAACTATCTTTGACCTGAGTACCGCCATCTGACTCACTCCGTGCTCTCAGTAGTGTTTAAGGTCAACACAGTAACGTGGATCTCAGACGTGAGACCACTGACAGCAGATGTCCAGACCTAAGACCAGCGTTCCTGTAGGTTGTTTGCATTTCTATATATCCTTTAAAAATGTACCCTAAAAAGCCAACTACAAAACAACTGACCAGGCCTCTTTAAAAAAACTCAAAAAACCCTCAATGTTATAGGAAAAAAAATGTGAGTCAGATTATTATAGATTTAAGAAGATGAAAGAGGCATAACAACAAATGCAATGTGTGGTCCTTAATTGAATCCTAAATCAAAAACAGTATCAGTATCAGCTATAAAACACATTTGGGGACAGCTGGGGAATTCTGAATAGTAGTGAATAAAAGCTAATTTTCTTAGGCTATGCAGAAGAATGTCCTTAATCTTTGGAGAGGCACACTAAAGCATTTGGAGGTGAAATGTCAGAATGTCTGAACTTGCTTTCAAATGGTCTAGAAAGAAAGAAAATCTATACAAAGAGAATGCAACAAACATAGCAATATGTTTTGAAAATAAATCTGTGAAGCAGATATAATATTCCCATCTCCAAGATACTTCCAAACTGTGGGTTTACATATGAGGCAAGTCACCCCCGGCCTATTACCACATTGAAAGGACGGTGTCCTGCTCATCCTGTATCTTTACCGTGTTTGGGTAATGTAGCTCCAGGAATCTAAAATCACACAAGGATAAATGTTTGTTATACTCTAACATTCAAGCCAGTGGTTCTCAATTTTGCGGTGGGTGGGGGTAGGGTGGGGCGGAGGGCAGTTCTGATCCACTTAGAAAGGAGAAGGGAACACCCTCGAGGGGGCAAAATGAAAGTGGCTGCTCCTATCGCCATGACTACTGCCCATTGCCACCTGTACCACTGCCTGCATAAAACAACAGCCGTCATATAAAATCAACAAAACTAAAATATCTCAGTAATCCCATGTAGATGTTAATATGCACACAATAGGAACTAAAAAATATGTCCAACTCAGGACCACAAAGCATTCTTGGAGAGAAAACAGAGAATGTCCACTCTTGTGACTATGCATAACAGGTTCAGAGCATTACCAGAACAGCTGGCAGAGTCCTCAAGGAGTTACAATGCAGCCATCACCAACCTGTGAAGGTTGGCAAAATTAAAAAGAATTAAAGTTCTGCTCCTTGAGGTTCTCCTTCATGCGCTTCCCTCCAAAGCAGCTGGTCTGGCTCCTTCTGTGCATAAAGGCTGAGCAGGGCCAGGGCCAGGGCCAGGGCCAAACGCTTGAAAGGGGTGTGGCCTGGACTTCTGGTGCTCTGCGCCTTAGGTAAAAATGACACAAGAGTCCCTAGGGGCTCCAACTGGTTCAACCTAGCTTATCAACCTAGGAGATCAGAAAGGCATGTGGAGCTGAAGACCTAGATTGTGTTAAAGAAATCATGTTGGATTGGAGAATACTCTGGGAATCAAGGATGGCAGCAGGACTCTGGTGTGGAGTCGAGGCTCACCATGCAACTCATGGGAAACGTGATAAACATCTGGTACAGCCAACACTTGGGTGAGCACACCACATACAGGGCTGAGATTTCAGGGCTGGCTCATTCTGCAATCTCAAACTGCAAGGAGAGCTGAATTTGTCCTGGGCAAAGTCCTGCAAGAAGAAAGCAAAGCTTCTTCTGTCCTGGAATGGAATTTGCTATCAATAAGTATAGGAAATGATCTCTTCAGGACTGACACAGCAGCAGTATTCAGAATTTTAGAACAGTGATTAATCGTGGTGATGGACTGGGGGTGGGGATGGGGCACGGGGTGGAGAGGGTTATGGTATTGATTATTCCAGGTTATTTCCTACTTGTCCTGTTTCTCAGCAAGGACTAAAAGACTGAGTATCATCCTGGTGGTATATTTCAGGGCCCTAGGCTTTAGGATCAACCACGGGGTAGCAGTATTCATTAATTTACGATTGTGGAAGTCCTTCCTATATGGTCAATATCATCTGTACAATAAATAACAAAAGAGCCAAATTAGCAACAGATAAAGCTAGTTCCCGGAACATCTGGCTCCAGGGATCAGGTTCCTCCTATGCAGTGGGAAAAATCTACAGTCAGCAAAAGAGAGGCTTTAGGAGTTGGTGTGTAGACAAAAAACATGCTATTTTTCATAATTTAGAGCTAGAAACTTGGGGTATTATTATTAGCTTAAAAAAAGACTTTGAACTTATGACACAAACTAAGGGAAAGACAGATCCAACGGAGAGGGTTCGGGTGACACTGGTATAGGAACAGGACCAACCCAAGCGTGAGATTCAGTCCCAACGACCCTGCATAAAAACGGCTGAGGAATCCCAGACTGAAATAATAACCATGAGACTAGAGCCAGGCCTTGATGCAGTGCGGTCAGAGGTGAGGGGAGAAGACCTCTTCCTTGCCTGTAAGAGTAGGTGAATTTATACCAAGTATTTGGAAACTCAAGAGGTGGAACCTGACTGGGACAAGCCCAGGCACAGTGTGTTGGCGAGCTTCTGTTAAAAAATGATAGGCACTTGAAGGGAAGCGTGGAGACTGTCTCCAGAGTGCCCTCTCTCGATTCGCAAGGGGGATGGTAGAAACACAAGGTCAGCAGGGTCAGCAGAAGTTTATTTCAGTATTCTGAAAATGAAAACACAGAAGCATTGAATATAAGTGTTGGAAATTAAAGGGAGGAAAAGGAGCTTAGAAAAAAACTGGCCTGATCTTAAAAATATACAGAGGGCGAAAGTAGTGAAATTATCAGTCATCATTACCTAATAAGACAAATCATAAGTAAGGATATAAAATAACAACAATAATAAAGCAATTAGTACAGATAAATACTATTAATAAATAAGTAATAACACAAAGTTGAACTCTGTGTTTTGAGCACTCACAACTACGAACCCACTTCTGCCCACCCTGTATGAAGAGCATTAGTAGAGACTGGTATAGGAAACATCTCTAAGAGGCCGCCTGTAAAAGGCAGTGGAATTTCTCTCAGGATACAGGAATCAGTTACCAATGGAGTTTCTCCCACCTGGGTTTTAAATTAGACAACAGAATGGATACCATGGAGAAGTTAAAACCTTGAGGCTGTGCTCTGTAAGCCTCTTCCATTTTGTTTATCTTGGATAACCTTAAATCTCTGCTGCCGACTGGGGCAACATGGGTCTGGGCAGAGTCACGGATAACCTATCGGGCTTGTAGATTTTGTCTTTCTCTGGGGAAATGCTGCCTGTCCACAGGACAAGTTGCTACAGTGTCCACATTGGCTTTGGAGAGTGAAGTGTTTGTAAGTTTTGTTTCCATAGGGCTGGTGTTACAGTATTTTACACCCTTACTGCTCTCTGGAATGGGGAATATATATGACAAGACAGTCAACACTGGCGACATCCAGTTCCAAAGATACCAAAGCACATCAGCGGTTCCAGCTTAAGGGGCCCCCAGGTTGCAGCTTCCATTAGACCCCAAAACAAAGCCCTTTGGCTAAAGATGAAAATATGGTTTTACACTTATAAAGGGATTTTAATTTCTCTGTGAGAATGGGGCATTGAATTGACAGGGGGGTTATACTTTACAAGGGTTTACGGGGGACATTCTTTACACTGCTGGGATTATATTATTTGAACTATGATGTTTGTATTATCTACTGGCTTCATATAATGGGGAGAAAAGGAAGTGATATGGAGGCTTGCTTCTGCTAGCCCCGGCCAAATGATTACAGCACCCCACAAAAAATTCCCTCCTTTCCTCCCTCCTCCTTCCTTCGCCTCTGTCAACAATGGCAGCAGCTGGCCAGCAGAACCAGCACATGGTATCTCAGAATCAAATCAAACCTGAAATACTACTGGTCACAAGATAGCCAAATTTCCCCATGAAAGTCAATTTGGGAGGATTTGGGAGGTCACTGTATAATGTACAACTGCCACCCAAAAGGGGGGACAGTACCACCTCAGGCTGACCACTTGAAATGTGTGTGGAGGGTGCCCTTCCCTTCCTGGGGGCTCAAGGCTTCCCCTACCTGTTCACTCTCCCTCGTGAGAGGAAAAAAATGTGACCCAACTCAAGGATGACACCCAGGTCCTAAAGGACAGTGAGGAGACAGCTTTGGACAGGAAGAGCAAAACTGGCCCTCAAGGCTATTTACCTTCAGTTGCAAGCAGCTGGCAGTTGCTCCCGCGCCCCCCCACCCCCAAGAAAACAAATGAAAGGGCCATGGCAAGGGCTCAGGATAAAAATGGGCCTGCGCACAGGGAGGCAGACTGCCCTGCTGCAGGAGTAGCAGGGCCCTTCAGGCTGACTGTGGTCCCAGGGCAAGTCCATCAGGGTAAAGAACTTGGCTGGTCATGTCCTTCGTCATTAACTGGGAGGGCCAGTTGCTAAATGGCATTTGGGACACTGGTCTTGTCCTCTCTTCACCTCTATCACAGTACTAACAGTAATGACACAGGTGATTTTTAGAAGTTTCTATTCCAAGTCTGGCTAAAATAGAAGGAACGAGATTCTTCATATTGATACTCCTTCTCTCCTCCTCCCCAAAGAAGTGGTCAGGTAGGTCATAGGCAGCCACCTATGTACTAAATCAGGGGAAACTGGGTAAAAATGAGAGTCTATCACAGAATAGCAGCTTCATCTTATCCTTGGTACAAAACTGCAAATCTTTCAAATAGTCATTTCCAAACAAAAATCTGTTATCAATTAAGGAAGATAATTTAATACCAATGGTAGTAGAGAGGGTTGGGATTTTTTTTTTTTTTTTTTTGACCCAGATAAACTGGTTTCGGATTCACTTCCTTCAAGTACACACTCTCCACACTTCAGAACGGTTTTTGCAACAGCTTGGACTTGGGCAGTTCTTCAAAGGGCTCATTTTATCCTAACAATTCAGGATTGCTACTTTAGAATTCTGAAAATGGCAACCCCGAGGCCTTGAATGTAAGAGTTAGAAAATAAAGGGAGGAAAAGGAGCTTAGAAAAGAAGTGGCCCAACTTTGATGGAGGTAGGGCTTGAGTGTGCATAGATACAGTGTTTCATAAAATATTTTGTACAGAATGAATACTTCTAACTGCATTAAGAGTGTCACAGCCCAAAACTTGCAGGCTACGGAGAAACTAAAGCATTTGACAGCTAAGTAAAAGGTCTGTCTGAGTGTACAGGGCTGACCATGAGGAGAGTCAAGGTAAAAGTAAGTGGTTCCTCTGTCTTTGAATGCACCTCCCGCTTTCGACTGCCACATGGTGGATCTTTTTAGACCTCCAGCTTGGAGACCTTGCCTCCACCTGGGGCATTTGTTACCTTTCAAGGTTAAGACACTGGCAAGATGAAAAGGTGACTGACTGGCCTGATTATGCCAAAAGGAGGATGCAAGTATTATTCGTACCAACTACTTTCCTGGGGCAGCTATTCAAAGAATTTTAACATCCAATCTTTACCAATATGATAGAAACTATGTTTAATTTTCACAGGTCAGGAAGGGGTCTAAAGAGCGCTCCACCCTCACATTCTGTTACAAATGACAGGATGGATTCCTCTACTACGGGCTTTGCACCAACCGCCACAGATTCTACCGCACGGGCTGCTCTCTGGAAACATACCATCAGGAGCAGCGAACAGGGCACTTTTCCTGAATGGGAAGAAAACGAAAACCTAAACCTTCTCTAACACCCCTTCTGTAATTTACTCCCAATTTATAGAATTCTCATTTAAACTGGCATTAAAGGAGGTGTTAACAATATCTGAAATAGGACTTAAGCACTGTGGAAAAACTTATCTTCAAATTTAAAATTCATCTTTAAAATCTGACAGAAGATTGGAGCTGGAGAAACGGGCGTCTCCCGAGAACCACCCCTTTCGCCTCGGGGGTCCTCCTGAAAGCAGACCCTCAGGGAGCGTGTCAAGGGCGCCCGGGCCGCAGTTTGCTCTCTAGCACACACTCCAACTGGGAAACAGCATTAGCTGCACCAAATGCAGCCTGGGAAGACTTGGCTGGTGTGTGTGCTTAAAAGAGGAATCAGAAAACGAGAAATAGCCCTAAATAGTTGTTTTCTATTCATCTCTGAGGTCATCCCAAGGACTCTCAGAACTCAGATCTCAAGACACTCTATAGAGTTACTTCCCTACCAGCTAGAGGCTGGCATCGGGGCTGTTGAAAGATGGCATGGGAAGGGAACATAATAGAGAATGTGGTAGGGTGCAAAATGACATTCATCGGGTACTGGCTGGTACAGAGCACGGTGCCACGGCTGAGGCAGACAGAAAGAAACATAAGGCCAGGATTCTCTGCTTTTGGAGACATTTACAGCCAAAGAGAAAAGTGTTTCTTGTTTCAACAGAATGGAAATTGGGAAGCAGGGACTAAGTTTATTATTTGTCAAAATACAGAATACTGCACATTAAAACCTATGCTGCCTTCTCCTTATTCCTCAAGAAATAAGATTCCATGGCTGGTGGGGAAGGAAAGGAATCAAAAGGGAGTTGAGGAGGGATGGAAATGTTCAGACTCGAGGTATCCCTCAGCACAGTGAACTTATCACCACTAAATTACTCTCTGTCAAAGTTCGGATTAGGAAATTTAGGGTAGGCATTCCAGGATCTGGTCTTTCCCAAGGGCAGGGCAGCCACATAGAAGAGACATCCCCCCTCTTCTATTCTACCTTTTCTATGGGAAAAGTATCAAAGACCCTCATTAAGTGCCCTTTCAGGCAATTACAAAGCATTTCCAGGCACTTGGCTGAAAAGTGTTTATGTAAGCTGAAGTCCTTCTCAGCCCCTCTGGAGAAGCACAAATATCAGCATCCTCTTACACAGCTGATATCTAGGGTTACCTCCGGAGAGGTTTCAAACTCTCTCACAAAAGGGCAATCTGCCCAGGCCTGTTCTTTTTTTTAATAGGGAAGGGCCAATTTATAGCACGGGAAAATATTTCAAAAAAAAAAACCTCCTTACAGCAAAACACAAATGCAAACAGCCTCATTCTGGTTGTGAGGATAAGGAGCAGGGACTAAGAAGAGCCCTTTAAAAAACTTGAGGAAACGGCACTGGATTGGGGTAAATTTTTGTTTTGCTTTTTACCCGACTGTCCTTCTTATGCTTATCGTACAGCTCCGGTCTGGCCCACACAGTCCTTGGTTTAGGGCTGTCTGTGAAGTCTTAATCAAGATGCTGGAGAGTATTTAGGGTGGGTGCTACTGAGACAAGTGTACCCCTGGAACCGGGCCTCATTCTGGGGTGAGGCTACCCTGGTTTGGGGGTTGCTCAGATGCTGTTCTTTCTGGTACTTGCTTGGATGCTCATTTGAGGAAGAAAGGCATCTGAAGGGTACCCACTGGAAGGGTCGCAGCCATAGTGAGGCTCCCCCAGAGCTGAGTACCCATCTGGGAAGTGTCATTTTATGGCACATACGTGGCCACAATGGGAAATTAAATAGAAGAGGGGAGGCCAAGGAGGAGAGAAATTACAGCTCAGTCACTCCCATGTTGAAGTAGAAGCCTCAACAAGAATATCCGCACTGGCGCAGCAAGCACCCATTCTTCAGGCCTGGAATCAAGACGGGCTTGCAACAGAAGAGCAGGCAGGAATCTTCAATGGGAAGCTGAAGCCACAGCCCCATGGGAAGCAGGAGATAAAAGGGTAATATCCTCAGATCAAGTCTCAACACCACTCTCCCCAGGGAAGCTAAACCACCCTCTCCTATTATCACTGCCTTTAGACAGCCACAGCCTAAAATGGGAGACCAGGAAAGGAGGGCAGATAGGTCAGGAACAGCTCTTCCCTGTAAACCCAGGCCATCAGCCTGGCATTTGGAGGGTTAAAGTCAACACTTAAAAGAAAACTCAAACCCCATTAAGTCCAGGCCAGGAGAACAGGGAGCAGCAGGAAAGCCAAAGGAAACTAATTTTGGAGGTTCTCCAAGCTGCCAATCACAAGCACATTTCTAACAGTCCCAGTGTTGTTTGAGTTGGTTGTTTTTCCACAGGATACACAATGGGGTCTGGTTATTCATTGAAAAAGTCTGCAAGGGAGCCCCGCCCTCCATTCACAACTAATTTGGAATGCTCCATTCAGCAAGAGGGGGACTCTGAAGCTCAGCCGGCTCAGGCAATCGGAGCAGAACCCAGCTGTCGCAGCAGGGACGCTTGCTCGCCCAGTGAGCTGTGTTTATGTAAGAAATTCAGACACTGCAGGCTCCTGCCTGCTCCACACCCTCCCTAAGATTCAGATGGCCAAGACTCGGGCTGAAATCTGCAAGGGTGTGCAAGTCTGCTGGAAGTGAGATCGCAAGTGCCCTCTGGCAAAAGGGGAAAGGCAGAAGAAAACTATGTTGTACAGCCTGGTTCAGAATCTGACTGTAGCTACCAGCTTAGAGAAGCAGACTTCAGTGGTATTTCTCCTGCCCCAGGGACGAGCTGGTTTGCATTAGACAACAGCTTTCTCTGGAAGTTGGCCTTTCCAGACTCCTTGGCTTGTGCATTCATTGCCAAATGCTACAACGGGAGCCACCTGGCTCCCTCCCCAAGGGAGAGGGTCTCTGGAGACACTACTAGATTCTCTGGCTGCAGGAGGTGGGGGTAAAGTACCTCTTAGGAACAGATTCACAGTTCCTTTTCCTAGATCTATGTGCAGCCTATAAGGCTTCTAATTCCTCCTGAATGCCCATGAGACATCAAAAGGGAAGATGCAGGGTGAAATCTACTCCAAGAACAATGTAAATAAAGCACAAGGCTAAAAACTGGTTTGGTTTCTTGGAGATTTTTTTTTCAACCTTCAGTAATCACTCTAAGAGATCTGATAAGGCCAGTCTGACAACCAGACTTTATTTCAAGGAAAAGCATACCAACTTTGCGAAAATGCGAAAATTAAATCCCAAAAATAAATTTTAGTTGTTTCCTGTTTTTGTAAAATATTTGGCTATTTTCAAATGTCTGATGTTCACCTTTTCTCACTGCTGCTGCGCCCCACCCCCCGCCGCCGTTACCCCCAGTGGACTCAGGCGGTGACTGGGAAAGCGTTTCTCTGAAGTCTTTCTGACCACAGGATCAGATTTGAGGTCTGTTCTGCAGATGGGTCTCAAACTCCTGGCCTTTTAAAAGCTAGCTCTGATCCTGCTCCCTCGCATCTCACACCCTCTGCCTTAAGTTTCCCCTCCATGCTTCCTCCTCCTACACAGGGGAGCCTCCTTTATTTGCTGTGCAGGATCCTTTTACGTGGGGGCTCTTCTCCCTGAGAAGAGTTGCGAGTCCATTATCTAGCTGCCAAGCCCAAAGGTGTACTTACATTTACATTCTGGTCACACACACACACACACGCGCGCGCGCACACGCACACACACACGCATACACACAAACACGCCTACTATTCTGCCCCTCCTTTAGGTTGAGCCTCTGAGAGGGATAGGACAATGATAGAAACTGACGACCAAAGCCTCTGTTAAATGAGCTTGATGAGTTCACAAAATGAATTTTTAAAAAAGCAACCTAATCCAGTATTGGCATCAGCATGCCTGGCACCTGTCCAAGAGCTGGGAGCTGCAACATGACAAGACTGCACTCCCTGGATTCCAAGTGGAGAAGCACTGTGTGCCAGGGCACAGATGGGGCTCAAGCTGCCTCAAGGGCAACCGTGTGCCCAATGGGGACAGTCAGCCTCGGAGCCTGGACGTATTTCACCATCACTAGAACTTGAGAAACATGTGGAGGGAACGGTCTCTTGGTAGAGAATCACACACTCCATCTAACCCCACTGTGTGATACCACCAGATGACAGAAATTGCAGAGAGCACAAATTCTCAGCTTTATCCAGCTACCTGTCTTAATCTTGTAAAAGTGAAGAAAGATGAAGGGGATAGATAGTAATCTCATGATTGATGCCAGGATTTTGTTACCTCTGGAATCTACCTGGGTGATCTGCGAGACAATCCAAGTCTTTCTCACCAAACTCAAAGGGCTGGGAGAGGTTACTAGGTTTTATTAGAGGACTACAGGCAGAAAGAC
>PVIA01003765.1:110337-158450 GCA_004024845.1 Tonatia bakeri
GCTAACAGAGCCTTTGAAAGCAGCACTGTAAACCTGCTGTGAGTGAGATGGTCTCTCCCTGCCCCATTTTCCTCCAGCTTTCTTCACCTCTCTTCTCTCTCCTCCCCACCTTCCCAACTACTGGCTCTAGAAAAGGACAAACTGACAGCTTCGACTCTGTCAACACTCTCATTTTTAAAGTGCCTATTGTTTTTTTTCTTTTTTACCTTCTGTAACTGAAAAGACTTTAGGATGATCCTTTCAAATCGAAATGGCCCAAGACCACAGAGCAAGTAACCCTCCAGTTTTACACCACCTCTGAGTCCAAAACGATGTGTTCTCTCCAAAAGGAAGGCAGTCTCTACAGTATCAACCTCATTCATAGTAAAAAAGAAAAAAAAAAAAACCTGAATAATCTCATACGGAAACAGGATTCAGATCAATGTGTTTTAGGCTCAAAGGCTGTCACAACAGTTAATCCTATTTCCCCAGCCATCTATTGCAATGTATTTATGAAAAGTCAATTTCATCAGCTAATTAGACAGTCCTTAGAAAATTACTTGTACTTCCTCCAGTCCACTCATTCTTTTTGAAACACGTAGCTAAAAGGAACACTTCAAGAAGAAAATAAAGTCACTGGATTTTAAAACAATTCTCTAAACTACATTTGGTGTGGAGGCCATGGTTTTAAAATAAGATTTTCTCATGCCTTCTCCCCAGCATAAAATATTTTATTTATTCGAGATGTTGGTAAATATTCACAATATCACAACTGAAATGATTTTTTAAAAAAAGAATTGAAATCTGTATTAAAAAAAACCTCTTTATGCCCTGGCTGGTGTAGCTCAGTGGATTGAGCGCGGGCTGCGAACCAGGCATCACAGGTTCGATTCCCAGTCAGGGCACATGCCTAGGTTGCAGGCCATGTCCCCCAGCAACCACACATTGATGTTTCTATCTCTCTCTCTTTCTCCCTCCCTTCCCTCTCTAAAAATAAATAAATAAATAAAATATTTTTAAAAATTTGCAACTTTATAAAAACAAACAAACAAAAAAAAAACCTCTTTATATAAGTTAAAATCCAGTAATAACCTTAAGTGCCCAAGCACTCACTTTGGAAAAATGAATGCAACCCCCACCCTACCCCAAATCTAAGAATTCTGAGTTCTAATCTTACCCATGGTTTTGGTTTGTAATTAATTCTGTGAAAATGTGTACACATCTATCTACTGACACATTCCCTGGTTTGGTAGTTCTATGTGTTAATTAATGCACATATTTAGCTGCACACACATTTATATAGATATGCAGACACTCATTTATAATACACCAGATATACAACACACGGTTTTATCTGTACACACACTATATGTCTTCTAGGAAACATGTTAGCTTTATGATTTTTCTATTTTATTAATTTCTCTCTCTCTTCCAAGTCCTACATGGAACACACGCAAAGTATCAAGATATTCAGTAAGTTTCTCAGTGTCACAGAGTGAAGAGAACTGAGGTTTTGAACTGGGCAGCTGGAGTCTCTCTAAAGCTCTCCCGGGGGCTGTCTCAAGGCACCTGAAATAATGAGCGAGAGCCCAGACGGTCCCTTAACATGCCAGTAACCCCTGGTTCTGTAGCTTCGTGACAGCTTCTTTAAGGATATTTTATAATGTCTTCTTCTCATTTCATCTAACCCCTTCTATTTGCCCCTCCCACACTAGTCAGTCTCTCCAGCACTGGACCTTGTATTATCGCCTCTGTAAAATGACGGGATTGGATAAGACCTATCTCTGCAAGGGATTTCCAGCTCTAACCTGGGATCTTCAAGGTTACTTCTCAGGACCAAGGGACAATTGGGGAGGAGGGGCAGGCAACGGCAGAATCCCTGTAGGCTATAGCTTACACTTTCTTATTCCCTTGAATTTGACCTTTAAGAGTTTCCAGATGGGGATACTTTATCAATGCTTGTAGTATTTGTGAGGTAGGGTGAAATCTATGTAGCTATAAGTAAGCTTGGCATTTATATGACTTACAAGAACAATGGTTTCATTTATGCAGATCACACTGGATGGATGTCTATGGGTAGGAACCTAAATCTGGAACACTTGACAAGATAAAATCTCTTTAGAAGTTGACCTTATAAGTGCTTACTGAAAAAAGTATGCCATAATCTTTAAAACTGACATGCTAAAATAAAAACAATTACCCACATTACTTAATATTTCTCTCTCTCACTCACACACACACACACACACACACACAGAGGAAAGGCAGACTATTACAAGTAGCAGGCCACAGAGTATTTGTTTCAAATACTTCTGCTACTGTAGGGAAAGGGTTTTCTTTACCAGGCAAGTGCCAGTTTGTTTTACAGTTCATGGATTGATCGATTCAAACCAATTTATAAGGTTTCATTAAATCTGAATGAGTGTCTTTCCCTCCCCTGGAATAATCATAGACTCTTCCAGAAGGTAACAGGAGCAGAAGTTGATCCTCAACCCCTGGCTGAGAGATACAGAGAAGAGTGGGCCCAGTCCTGGGCTCTGCCAGCATTCATGCGTCTACACCGTCAGTTTCAACATCAATCAGACCAGTCACACAGAACAGCAAGGACGGGGGCATGAAGGATACACCGTCCCGTATTTATATAATCTTTCTTAACCTCCGAGGCAAGGGGATCTATTTCAATTTATTCTTCTTGAAGCTCCATCTCCAGAAATAACAGAGAGGGGGAACAAATTATTAAAATACTTTTTGAGGCTACTCAACCATCTGTTCTATCCTTAAAAGACAGAAAAGCTCAGCCTTAAGAAGATAAAGCAAAAAGCAAACAAAGTAAAAAACAGAGCACACTTGGTAAGCATAAACATCTCCCAAAGCTCCTCCATTTTAGGTATGGCAATTTAATTAAAGAATTTAACACATTCTATTCACTGAGCAGAAATTACTTCTAAGGAGCCAAAACATTTATTGATTTCTTTCCTTTAGCTTATTCCTGCAGATAAATATCTCTCCAAATATAAATCCTGGGTGCTGGCATCTTTCTCTAAAGAACATACCTCTGCTTCAGCACACAAAATCAATTTGAAGGCAGTCATCTCACCTCCCTTTTAATTCTTTTGGGTTTCAAAGAAGCAAGCCCTGGCCAGTGTGGCTCTCAGTTGGACTGTATTCCCTGGCACACCAAAAGAACACTGGTTCGATTCCTGGTCAGGGGGCACATACCAAGGCTGCCAGTCTGGGAGTGTATGGGAGGCAACCAATCAATGCTTCTCACATGGATGTTTCTTTCTGTCTAAAAACCTATGGACATATCCATATCCTCGGGTGAGGATAAAAAACAAAGTGTCATAAAAGCATTTCAATGAACCTCTGCCAAGAAAGCCACCTCCCAAACAGATTGCAGTTTATGCTGCTCTAAGCAAGAACTGGAAAAGCTGTGTCAAATTGTCAACACAGAACAGAGTGGGATTACAAAACCCTGCCTTTTATCTTACACATACACACGGACACATGCACATTGGAGGTTATCTTTTAGTCTTTCAGTGGCAAGCTTCCCAATCACTTAAAAGCAATCAAAGGGCAAAAATTAACATCATTTACTTTCCTGAGAAAACATCCACAGCAAGCTGTGACAAAGTTAAGGTGACCATACATCCGTGGGTTATAGTTTATTCCCTTTTAAAGTTTTGTGGCACTGCGGCTTGAATACGAGACCTGTCATTAGAGAATGTTTAGCTGGTACCTCTGGTCTTTCATGATTTAGAACACCCAGCTTTTACTGAGACCCAAAGACACCTTCTCTCCCAGGGCATTTTCACTCATTCTCTCTCCCTCACTCCCTCCGTCCGTCCCTCCCTCCCTCCCTCCCTCTCTCTCTCTCTCCCTCCCTCCCTCCCTTCCTCCCTCCCTCCCTTACGGTCTCTGTCTGTCTGTCTGTCTCTCTTGATAAAACAAAGCTGGGAAAAATTTGTTGGTACAAAATGAGAAACTGAATCCTTGCCTGGCTCAGGTGCTTGCTATTATAAACTATGACTAAGAGACATGAATTTCTCTATGATGCAACTCTCAAGAGAGGCAGCATTTTCTCCAGGCCTCTCTTAAACCTGCTCATTCGCCAGTGACTAATGCTCTCTAGAGCTGCCCTGTACTGCTCAAATTTCATCAGCCAGCTTTGTCCTTGATAGCTCTGCCTGGACCATAAAAGCTCCCAAAACCTGTTGAGAGCAGCTCTGAAAGATCAGTGCAAAGCTAACCACACCCCTGCCCGCTTGGAGAGCAAGCTGTCTTTTGAGCTTGCCATTGCATTTGTTATCTCAAGGACATGAGCATTTAATGACCATTTCTTGAAAGTTTTTACTCTTCTCTGAACAATAAAGTCCTGACAACCACATGAAAAATAGGAGTAAATCGGGTCACCCCATAACCACCCGTTTTCAACTCAGAAGTAGGAACAAAACTGACAATGTTAGGTGAAGCCTCAATTAACTGAGTCTTCTATTAATGATTTTCTGCACCTTTCAAAGAAAAAAAAATGTCAGGCTCATGATTTGCATCATGGACTTAATTTGTAAAGCAAACAGAAAACACTGTAAGATAAAGTCTGATTAATGGATATTTGGTCCAATATCTTACTATATACAATGTGAATTAATTTACAATTTTCAGCTTGAAGCCTTACAATATTCTCAGGGGAAAAAATTTAGGGTTAAATCGTGTTCACTAAATCTTACCTGCAGCAGTGTAAAAAGCACTTTAGAAATAATTACAATAAGGAATGAAACAAAAGTTTTGGGGATTAACTTTTAATTATTAAAAGAAACAAAATGTACTCCATTACCCAAATGTGCTGACTACAGCTGTTAAGAGCAATCTAGACATGTATAATCGAAGAAACAATTTCAGAAGAAATGATCCACCACCAGAAAGATACTTACAGTTATCAGACTGAAAATCTGGGACAAACTGTTCATCATCAGGAACTTGTGCTGGAAAAGAGATTTTTATTTTAAACCTTTCAGTTGTATTAAAAAGCAAAGTAAAATGTTTTATATGGAAAATAGGACAGCCAAAAAACTTGCCTTCAGCTAACCAAGCCTCTTGAAGTTGACTGAGATCCTGAAACAACTCTGGAATTGAAAACAGAAGACACCAGAATGAGAATTCCTCTGCTAGGGAGAACAGTCTACGCACTGCTTTCACTGGGAGCCATTTGAGGAAACCACAACCCAGAGGGGAAAGCTTCACTACCTTCAGAATCGTGAGCCAGATCTGTGTCCAAAAACTTCCTCTTTCTGTCAATCACAGGCCGCCCTCTACATTCCTCGGACCTGGATTTCTGAAAAAGGCAAACATACAGTGAAGACTCAAGTGTAATAAAGGGGTCTTGAAAGGGGGTGGTAGCACTACACCAACAAGAAGATTCAAATTTGAAGAGAGAGGACAAAACAAACCAAAAGCCACATAAACTTACCCCTGGAACCATAAAAGGGACTTGCTGGTCATAAAACCCATCCATGGTGCTTCCAATGTCTCTAATATCACTTTGAAAGGTTTCAGCATTGAGTAATTTCTGGGGGGTAAAGGGTCCTCCTGTAATATGAATTTGGGAAATTTTAACTGAGGGGAGTGAGAGAAATGAAATAATTTTATACTGCCCTTTCTTTAGGGCCTGTGCAAATCACTGCCTTTCTTTGAGGTACTTAAAGTCCATTCAAGGTGTTAGCTTTACAGACTAACACTAGGTTTAAGGGCATCAAAGATTCGTAGTGCTGCTCAGTGTCAAATCCATTTACTTACTCATCCTTTTCTCTCTCTCATTCTCTCCTTAGAGTATAGGTTTGCTATCATCTGTACCCTTTTTTTTTTTTTAAAGAAAGGGACCTTATTTTCATTATAAAAGGGTGTTTTCAAGTTCCCTCCAATAGAAAATACTCCAGGGTATTTGTAGTGGCAGGGTTTTGGGGTGCTTTTTTACATAATTTAATTTTGACAGTACAATGACAGGAAGTGGAAAACTGGGTTTAAGCATTCCAAATTATTGGCAATTAAGAATCTGACATACATAGTGTTTCTAAAAGTATTTTGTAGGTCAGTGGTAAAACACTATATATAGTTCCACGAATGTATTGATCAGAGGTATACTTATCTTCACACACTCTTTTTTAAAACCTAAACCTGTCCAAAGAGGTGTAGTGTCTGTAATGTCACAAATAATCTCCATGGCAACTTAGAGATATCTAAGACCATCTCTAATTTCTAAAAGAATAAAATAGCTATAAAAAATAACAAAGAAGACTAAATTCCATTGCACACATTTTAAATGCATCACTACCATAGACTTTTTTTAAAAAGCATTAAAAGCAAAAGGTCCATGGAAAGGAAATTCCATTTTTTCCTTATAGTGATGTCAATATTTCCCAAACATGACAAAAAAATTAAACTTGTTCCAGTACTGTCAAGTCTTAGGGCTAGGAAGAGAGTTTGGGGGTCAAAATGGAGAGAATTTTTTCTAATTTGGGAGGAATAAAATAACAATTTTAGGTAGGTATCATCTTCAAGAACACTCGGTTTTATTCTCCAAATTAAAAAAAAAAACTCAGTTAAGTGAACAAAATGGGGAAAACAGTTTCACTCACTCCAACTTTAAGCAATGTAAAAAGCTTAAGGATAATTCTTTTGCTTAACTTGTATATAAATTGTATATAGGGAACTTTTTATCAGTGGACAAATCCATCCAATTTGTTTTTCACACTGTGTAGAGCATATCAAGTTTTGGTGAACAGGATGCAAGGAAACCCTTCACGGCCAGCCTCCTCTCTCAGCACTTCGGCCCAAGTAATCAGATATTTTCAAAGTCAAAGAGGGAGAGAAGCAAAACTGCACACAGTTCGTAACTTCCTAGAAAAACACTCCCACTACCCTGCTTGCTTGCCTTCCTCAGAATAAAACCTCTTTCTCAAATGCCACCAACCCGTTGAACAACAAAATCTGAGAATCACCAACACTGAGTTGAGGGTCATGAAAACGAGTCTTCTGTGTCCTTCAAAAACATGTACCATTAAATCGTGCCCTTAAAAATTCTGTGTCTTTTGGGAGAAGGGGCAACGGGTAGGAGATCGGAGGCAGAGAAATTTTCAGTCTCACAATGAAATACGTTGCAAAATACTTCACCATGAAGAGCAAAACTGTTTTATAAAAAATTTAAACGAAAGGAGCTGCCATAAGTGAACCTAAAAGAGGCACTGTGGATCTTTAAAGCAGCCCTCAGAGTTGAAAGGCTAGAAAAATCATGTTCAAAGCACTTATATACATATTTTTAAGCCTGAAGGGAACGCTCCAGCTCATCCAGGAGTTAAATCACTTCCTTTGCACCCCCCTCCCTTCCTGGTGCCCCCAGGAAAACTTTAACACGGCGCAGCGGCGCGATCGAGGCCCCTCCCCCGCAGCGCACAGCGGGCCTGTTTTATGAATGGGAGAGCTGGCTGCGGCCGCCACATCAGGTAAAGGCTGTAACTGGATCCCTCGCGCTGGGCCCCATTCACAAAACAAGACACACTTCCACCCAATTCCCAGCCTTCCCCATTCATGAAAACTCCTTCAGATGCGTCCCCACCCCCACTCCCAACGCACGCCCAGCCTCCGACGCAGGCCCCTCACCCTAGCATTTTAGGAAGCTCAATGCTTCATTCACAAAAAAAGGGGGGAAAAAAGCCGCAGGGATCAACGAGCCAACGAATGAAACCCGCTTCATTCATAAAGTCGCCCACATTCATAAAAACGAGCTGCGGCACTGGACGCTACCAACCGCCTCCAATTCCTCCCCCTCCCCCCAAAACACCTCCAAACATCTCTCCTTGGCACCCACCCTCAACCAGGAGTTCAGTGCCCCCCAGAGGTCCCCTCTCCTCCGAAAATGCAGTTAGATCTCCAATCCAGCGCGAGGCTCCAGCATCTCTCCATCCCCCCTCTGCACCGGTTTTTTTCTCAACTATTCCCAGGCGATGCTCCCCGATTTCTCGAGAACCGCCGTGCAGCCCGACCCTCTCAGTCCGCAGGGGGCTTGGGTGTCTACTTTCCAGAACCTTAAACTTGCAAGATCTGCATAAGTTCTGGGCCGACCCCCAACCCCGCAGGCTGCACATGCCTAATGTCACTTAACCCCTCCCGGTGCTCTGGGGGCATCACCTCTCAAATATTACCCCCTGAGATTCTTTGGGCCCCCTCCTCCCCACTGCAAGCTCCGCCGAGCATCTCTTCTCGCGATCCTCCAAGTCACCTCGGGGATCTCAGATCTCCAGAGACTGTAAAGCCCCGCAACTCTGCGCCCCCCATCCCCGCCCGGGAGCCCCCTTACTTCGAGCTTCGGAGAGCCTCCCCTGCGACGTGCGGAAACCCACTTTCCATGCGCTCCCGAACCTTTAGCCACCCCCACCCGAGAGCTCCCAGGAACGGAACCCGACAGGGACACGAGAGGAGGGGGAGGTCAGCCTCGGGGGCGGGGGTCAGCCCAAATTAAAAGTGCACCCCGATTTGAAGATTCTGAATCAGCCCTTAAACTCTCGGGCCCTTCGGACCCGTTTCTGGACACCCCCTCCGATGCCCCGACGCCCCCTCGACGCCCCCTCACCTGAGGCGGCGGCTCTCCCCCGCTTGCAGCAGCCCCGGGCGCAGGCGCGCTCACGCACGCGCGCACCGGGCCTGGGCGCCTAAGCAAAAGGCAGGGCCGAACCGCTCTGGGGACGCCGAACCTCTCCGCGCACAATCCGCTGGACTCTGCGCCGCAGCTGCCAACCAGGCTGGAGCGCTGGCCCGGCCCCGGCGGTCCGCTGCTCCGCCCGCTGTCATTGGCTCACAGTCTTAGCCCAGCTGAGTTCCCATTGGTCCAAGGCTGCTACTGCGGCTGTCCATCACCTCTTGTTTACCCTGTCTGCGGGCAAATCCAGCCAAGCCGCCCCATCAACTCCGACTCACATTGGTCAACAGCGCGTCCCTCCCCACCCCTCAGGGGTCTGTTTTACATAATATATGCACTGGGGGCTATGGGCCAATCAGCACAGGCTGTTTATATAATGAATGTTAGGACGTTTTTCATTCATAAAAAACGCGACCTGAGGGGGAAGCTTAGCTGAGTCAGTGAAGCACTTAAAGGGGCCGAGACCCGGAGGAACTGCGGTTACTTGTCTTCTCGCAGCTCTCCCAACTTTTAACCGAAGCACGGCTCTTCCCTCTTACACATTCACTTATTTTTCCCACTAGCAACGCCATCGTCTGGATTCGGCCGCTGGGCGACAGAAGTTCACAGCTGCAGCGCCAAGCAAAGTTATCATTTTAGAATTCAGGCTAGAGGAATTCATAATTCCACCCAGAGAGAAACTCGGTGACCGACCTGGGCTTTCGGCCCACAGAAACACAGAAAACGGAAACAGAGCCCTCTAATCTTAGTTACCTTTAAGAGAGGCCTTAATTTCCTTTAACCAGGTTTCCAGCGGGGAAGAATAAGCAGTATCTCTCTTTAAAATCTGAGCTCTCAAACAGATCTTAGTTACTATTTTATTCCGGCAAGGCCTAAGGCCGAACCAAATCCCGTTTTCTCCCCATGTTTAATAGCGGTTTATAACCTCGCTAGAGTGTGTTTTGGATCCGAGATGAGAGAGGGTGGGCGCTCAATGAAATCCTCTCTGGGGACGGCACCAACGAGTCAACCGACCTAGAAACATAAATTCCTCCGAAAGGGCTTGCAGAGTTAGGCCACCTGCCTCCCTCGCGGGGCTGCTTGTTTTCCATTTAAGTGTTGAATACAAGATGGTGCATTTGCGAATTAGATCCCGTGCAGCTGGGAACGACGAGAGGCTGCTCTGCTTGCCAAACGATCGGGCACTAACTGCAATTGCTGAGATTCTTAACAGGGTGTTCCAGGAAACAAATAAATAAGCAATCCTCTCCCATCTTCCCCAACTCCCGTACCCCCTCCTGTGAAAACTGCGGGGAAGCGCTCTGCTCTCCGGTAGGATGCTGGGACTCGTGAGGGAGTTTTGTTCTACCGGTGTGCCCTGCCATTCACCCCGTGTGCTAGCGGTAGGGAGGAAAGATGCCGAATGTTAGGAGAGAGCCCTTAGCAAAGGGGTCCCCAGGGTAGTGAACTCTGGGGATGCTCCCCGGCCCCATCATAAAGAATACAGTGTGGATTTTTAGGGGAAAATTTTTTTAAAGTCAAAATTTGCCCACCTTATTTTCTGCTTCCACTCTTGTATCTCAAACAGAGTGAGCAGGCACTTGTTTGTGGTTATAGCCCAAGAAAGATGGGAATTTACCTAAGGAAGGAACCTGGAGTACCCTGACTGAGTCCTGGGCCCATCACTGACTAGGTATGAGCTATTGACTTTACAAGAGACTGGGGTGGGCATGAGTTGATGGGTAGGAAAGTGCTCAGCACTTTTAATAAGCAGTTCCGAGATGCCTCATTTCCTACTAGAGCATTTTTCTACTGCCCACCCCCCCAACCACCCACCCACCCCCAAGTAAAAATTTCCCTTAATGCTTCTCTTCATTCCTCAGCACCATTTCTGTTTGTTGTCTGGCGGGGGGGGGGGGGGGGGGGGGGTTACCCGGGGGGGGGGTTACCCTAGGCCAACTGTACTCTCAGGGTGTTGCTGGCATCCTGAATGCTCTGTTCAACTAGACTCAGGGGCCAGGTTAGCTTCCTGATCTTGTCTGCTCCCCATGCTGTCCCATCTCTTCTCAGTCTTATCTGCTCTCTCATCTATTTTCTCCAAAAGAACTTTGGTAGTCCTCTTCACTTAAATCTGTCTCAGGCTCCAGCCCTTTGGAAGGCCTGCAGCCCAGGGGGCCATATATCCTTACCATGTAAGTCATAGCACATCAATAGCGCTGTATAACTCTACACACAAGGATACAATGTAGGGCTTTCTCCGTGGGGTTGAACTTGATGCCTGGAGTGTGACTCTTGTGAACTTTGCCTCAAGCCAAGTTTCCCCATCCCATCTTGGGAAGAGAAGGTGAGTATTTCTGGATTAAGTAGCAATAATTAGTGACTGGCATGGGGGCACAGGAGGAGTTGGGGGATGGGTTTTTATGAGAAGGTTGTTGAAAACATAAGCTCATATGCAGGATTTACATCAGAATAGAGCTCTTGCCAATTAATTATTTCATCATTCAGTAAACATTTTTTATTTTTGTGCCAAATACTCAGCCAGACCCTGTCCTAGGCCAAAAACGTTACAGAGATGAATATGATACAGCCTGTGTCTTGGAGGAGCCCACGATCTATTGCACAATTTCAGCAGCTGTAGTTTACTGAGCACTTAATATATGGCCTGTTCATGTCATACATAATTCTCTACAGGTCATCTTATTTAATCCTCATAATAACAGCACTGAAGTGGTCTCTACAATTATTGTCTGCATTTTATAGATAAGAAATTGAGGCACAGAAAGATTAACTTGACAATGGTCACATAGCTTGCAGCTTCTGGAACCAGAAAAAGCCCTAAGGCAGGAGATCTAGCATATGCCTCTGTTGCTCAGAAAACCACCAGAAAATATCATTTGAACCTCATTTGCCCAGCAGAGGACAAAACTGATTGAAGTCACAGGGAGGCAGATTTTCTCAGCATAGTGTTAGGAAGGATTCTGGAATGTTTGAAGGGCTCCAATGAATAAATGTAATGAGTCTCCTGTCACAGGAGGCATTTATACAGAAAGATTTAGAGAGAGTACACAGGGTGGGATAGGTGAACTCAGAGGATTGCTCCAGCTCTAAGAGTATGTGATTCAGAGAATTTGGAGCTTCTCTTAGACAGGGAGTTCAAGCCCAGGCCCAGGTACCTTAGCTCTGTGTTGAAATGTGTGGGTATAACTCATGATGACTTGTCTTGTTGGACTGACTTCTGGGCCCAGAGCTGCTTCCTTATTGTTAAGTGTTCACAGTGTCTTATCTTTCTGCCTTTCTTCTTTCCTCCTTTTTTTCTTCTTGGTGACTTACTTGCCCTACCCCCAGTGCCACCCCATTCCCATCTTCTTGGATTATACCTTAAGGTAAATCAGTGGATTTACCTTATAAGAAGTGTCAGTATTTAGAAGTTCTTTGTGTCTTACATTGAGTCTTTCCTCCTAAGAGCATTGCTTAACATTGGAGACTTTGTCCAGCACGTCTTCTGATGTATCATTCCCTCTCCTCCAGGAGAGAAACAGGACTGGAGAAGATAACGGAAAGAGAGACCTGCCCTCGGGAGCATTCATCTGGAGTCAGTCTGGCCTTTGTCCTCTGGCAGTAGCAAAACTCACTTAATCACAGTAGAATGACTAGCCCCTTGTTCTACAATTTGCAGTGTATCTACAGAGAAACAACCTAGAAGGAGAGAAAAACAAGTCTTTTACCCCAAGTCTGAGAGCTTATGTTTCCCTTTAGAGGACCATGTTTAAAAATTTCCCCTAAAATCCGAAAAGCAAGGTAAAATGTAAAGCAGGCAACCCTGCCTTGAACTGATGATCACCAAAGTGGCAGCGGGAAATGAGGCAGTATTGTGACCTTGGTCCTCACATTTGGAAAATACCTGTGTTCCTCTGTTAGAAATGCTGTCTGTGGTGATTGGAGCCCTGTCTGGAGGCTGGGTTGGGGGCTACATGGTCCCGAGGATCCTTTGCTTATATCTGAAGGAGGAAAGGACTTGAAGACAGCGTCAAAAGGTACTTAAATGCTTTTCTTGTCTTCGAGGGATAAAGGATTCTATCTGGCTGGCATACCTAACTTTCTAAAATTCAGAAATAAATACCCTAAAAACTGAGGAGGGAAAAGAAAATCTTTTAGATTCAATGTCTCTTTAAACAAATAGGGGCCATCTCATCTTCAGGGGTCCTTATAGCCAGGGAATAATAATAACTGACAGTTACTCAAAAGCTTAATATAAGCCAGACACTTTTCTAAACACCTCCTATGTATTAGCACATTTAGTCCTAACAATAGCCCTCTGAGGGAGCTATAATTATTATCACCTCTACTTTTCCCAGATGAGAAAAAAAAAATGTAGGTATAGGAAGGCTACATAAATTGCTCCAGGCCCCATAACTAGCACACAGTAAGAAGAGGCATGTACCCAAGGGACCCTCTCCAGAGCCTGGCCAGTCACCACTCTGCTGGGCTGCCTCAGCCCCAGGGAACAGCCAATGCTGAAAGAGCACTTAATTACGCCAGGCCCTTTGGAGCCTTGCTTATATTAACCCACCTGATCCTCCTAATACCTTGTGATGTAGATACCATCATTATCCCTATTTTATAGATGAGGAAACTGAGGCACAGAGAGCTTAGGTCATTGGCACAAGATCACATAGCTAGTAAGAGTTGGAGTCGGGAGCCCAACACAGATCTTGAACGGAGTTCTTGCTCTGAAACACTTTACTATGTGTTTCCTGCAATCTCCCACCCTGCCGGTTCCCTCCGTCTTGCCTGTGGGGCTCTGGCTGCTCACCTGCCTGTGTCATGGGAGTCACAGTGCTTCACTGGGAGTGTGCTCCAGCAACTCCAGCCAGATTTCTGAATTATGATCCAGGGAAGCTAGAATTTGTTTTCACTAAAACCACTGTAGAAAGAGAAAAGAAATCACTTTTACTGAGCATCCCCTATGTGCCAGGCTCTGCTAGACACTTGACATACATCGTCTTATTTAATATTCCCAGTCCTTCTCAGAGGTAATAATAATACCCAATTTGCAGATGTTTAAACTGGGGACCAAAGTGAGGTTAAAAAACACATGAGTTTTCAGTTAGGAAGGAGCAAGCCAGACCTCTGACCAAATGCATGTTCTTAACCCTCTGACCCACTGGCCTAGGGAGGCCTATCCCTCTCCCAGCTCCTTTTCTGAGTTTGAGGACATCCTCTCTCCTGCCTCTTTCTCCTGATTTTCCATTCTTAGACTCCAAAAAAACATCCACTATCAAGAAAAGCTAGTGGTACACGTTACATTTAGGTTGTTGATAGTTGAGGCATTTCTTCCTTAAGCCCCAAACCTTAAGAATATAATAGGGTGAAAATCTAGAAAATTCCCATGGCTTCCCATTGCCTTCAGAGTATAGTCCATCTCTGTGGCGGGATCCTCACCCTGGTAACCCTGCAGTCTCTCCCCAGCCTCCTGTGCCCTTCAGTCTGGCCACGCAGGTCAGAGTCACCTGTTCCTCAAGCCAGTCAGATGCCAGCATCCTGCTCTACCTCTGAGGACCATGAAGGACTGACTGCCTCTCCCCACTTGTAGAAAGAAGCTTTAGGCTGCTGGGCTTTTGAAGGATCCTGTGTCTGATCTTTAGAGTTTTACTGCTTCTTTTCTGCATCAAGTTGGCAATCAGAATTTCTCAATATATTAAGAACAGGTTTCTCCAGCAGCCCCTCATGTCTTCTGTAATTTTCCACCTCTGACCCACTATGGGGCTGGAAACTGGCAAACCAAGTGAGTTTGAAGTGGGCGTAGAGGAAGACTCCATGGGTCCTGAGAGCTAAAGGGCCCCCTCCAATGAGGAAGTAAATGAACTTGAATGTGAAAACTTGGCAAAATCTATTTTGACCATTCAGAGTCCTCTTTTTGCTTCCTCTTATGCCCTTTATGGAGAGTTTCATATGGACAGGGGTCAACACTTGCTGTGACATGCTCAGACTTTAGCCCCCAAAGCCTGAGCAGCAGGCCAACTCAGAACTCACCCAACTCGAGCTGTGAAAAGCCTCATGTTGGCACCGCCAGACAGCTCCATGGAGGAGCAGACTGAGGGGCTGGTGTGGGAGGTGGGGGCTGGAATGCGGACTTTTTCATGGGCCTGCTTCATTGAAGCATGGCAGCTAAAGAGCGGTGGTAAAGAGGGCAGTTCTTCCAGCTCTTGACTTAGCTTGTAAACACCCACCCTGCTTCAGCTCCGTCAGGCCTGTGGAGGAAACCGTATTTATCTTGAGTTAGACAAAGAGGAGCTCAGGCATTGCCAGCTGGTAATAGAGTCCCCAGGTGACATGCTCCATCAGTGGATTCCATTACATGGCTTCAGGCTTCAAATGGGGCATCTATCTGCCCCTCTGACCTGAGGCAGTCTTCCCTTCTATCGCCCCTTGAAACCAAGCAGTGTTTACAAGCACATGGATGGCCTCTTCTGCCCTGCCCACACCATGATTCTTACCATTGGTCTCCGGGCCCTTACCTCTGGGGCATAACTCAGCTTCCATTTCAACCAGAGCCTACCTGAAAACCTTTCCTCATCTCTGCTCCTCACGCTTCTCTGAATTCTCTCCCATTAAGAAGCCAAACTACATGGCTAAAAATGCAAACTATGCCCTGGCTGGTGTAGCTCAGTGGATTGAGTGCAGGCCTGCGAACCAAAGGGTCACTGGTTTGATTCCCGATCAGGGCACATGCTTGGGTTGCAGGCCAGGTCCTCATTTGGTGGCACACGAGAGGCAACCACACATTGATGTTTCTCTCGCTCTCTCATTCTCCTTGCCTTCCCCTCTCCCTGAAAATAAATACAATCTTTAAAAAATAAATAAAAATGCAAACTATGAGAACACCATCCCATCCCTGGAAGCACAGCAGAGACCTTCTCAGATCCTCTGTCTGTTCCTCTCTGCACTTAGGCTCTGCCTCAGGGCAGGGCTCAGGGGCTCCGCCACTTTAGGAACCACGGTTTCGCTCCCACATCCCACCACCGTTCTGGCTGGCTATCTAGGTGGCTAGAAGGGCAGCGCCTGACTCCTAAGATGGATTATCTGTTTAATGTAAGGGAATGCTCAGGCATCTCAGTTGTGGCCTATTTTGAGTTTGTTTATTTTTTGTGGAAGTTTAACATACCAAATGGAAAATTTCACAAATTATAAGTGTGCAACTTGATGAATTTTCACAAAGCAAGCACCTCTGTATGTCTATTGTCCAGATTTTAAAACAACATTATCAGTTTTCTCCTCCAAAAGACCCTCTCAAGCCCTCTTCTAGCCCCTAATGCCCCCGCCCCATTCCTCACAAGGGTAGCCCCATCTTGGTTTCTAACATCACAGATCAATTTTGCTTGCTTTTGTACATTATACACATGGAGTCATAGAGTCTACCCTTTTGTCTCTGGCTTCTTTTCTCCAACATTATGTTTGGAAGAATCATCTGTTTGTAGTGTGTAGCTTGTTTCATTCATTCTCTTTGCTGTATAACATCCCATGGTATGAATGTTACAATTGACTTATCCATTTTACTGTTAATGGACATTAGGGCAGTTTCCAGTTTCTGCTATTATTAATGACATTGCTATGAACATTCTAGTGAGACTCTAGTATGTATCTTTTGGAAAACATCAATCTAATTTGATTGTTTTTTTAAAGATATAGTTACAGTATTCATTTTCATGTCTCATTTATTTGAAAAGTGAAAGAGACTCATGACAGAAATCTCAGTATCATAGAAAGGTGTATAATGGAAAATAAATTCCCTACATCACTTCCTAGCCTGTACCCAATCTCCAGAAACATACACTATTAACTATTGTGTATCATTCTAGATATTTTCTATTGCCTAGACAATCACATATGAGTATATACATTACAGACTTAAAACCCCCACAAATTGGCTTTTCTTACACAATATTTCTGCCCCCTGCCTCCACCCTCAACACTAGGTGGACGAAAGAGTTTGGCTGTGAAATGTGAATGTCTCTTTCCTCCTGTTTGATGAGGCAGGACTATGCTTTTATTTATTTATTTTATTTTATTAAATTTTTTTAAAAATTTATTTTAGAGAGAGAGAGAGGAGAAAGCGGGTAGAGAGAGAGGCAGAGAGAGACAGAGAGAGAAATATTGATTTGTTGTTCTACTCATTTATTCATTCATTGGTTGATTCTCGTATGTGCCCTGACCAGGAATTGAACCTGCAACCTTGGTATATTGGGACGATGCTCTAACCAGCTGAGCTACCTGGCTAGGGAGGGCTATCACTTTTAAAAGGCCATTATCAAGGTAAGACACATAGGAGTTTACAGAGCAGTACATTCCATTTCCACTTCCATAAACATGTGTTGACTGACTGGTATACTCAGTGTAAGGCTTGTCCCAGGAGAGCTCCCAGTCTGGTGGGAGGTGGGTGAAAGGCACAGGAACAAATAGCAATTATACAGTGTTTACAGGCGCTGTAATAGAGGCCTGTAAATGGGTTCTGGGAGTACAAATGAAGGAGCAGTGAGTACTTCCTGGTAGGGTCAAGGAAGGCACTTGAGAGGGGGCCAGCCCTGGAATGATTAGTTACTAGGACTTCGATGGGCACAGCAAGGAGGGAAGGGCCTCCTAGGTAGAGGGAACAGCATTCATGAACACTCGGAGGCGTGGCAGCAACTGGCATGCCCAGGGATTGGCAATTGCTCCTGTGTGGTTCAACTCTGGAATATTAAGGCCAGCAGGAGACAAGACTAAGAGGGATGTGGATGACAGGCCTGGGGTCTTATTCAGTCATCAGAGGGGTGATCATTCACATTTTGGAATCATGGGACACATCTCACAGGTGCTTAAAAACTACCAACCAAAGGACACAGAAAGGCTTCCAACACAATATGCCTGTGACGCCCTTGATTACAGCATACATCACATTGTTCATATGTCTGTGTTTGCCCACAGGACAGATTCCTCTAACAGGCACCCTCTTGGATGCTTGTCTCAGTTACCCATCCCCAAACACAGTAGCCGGCACTTCGCTGGTGGTCACCAAAGGATGAATGAATATGTGAGTGAGCAAGTGATTTCTACGCACAGCAAAATATGCTACTTGAGAAAGCGGGGGGCTGGGTTACCCTCTCTTTGTGGATATGTGCTTATGTATGCCCAGCCTCTGCCTGCCCATGTGATGGGAGAGGAATGAGGAGCTAGTTACCCAGCCTCTGCAGTTGGTCGGGGTTCGCACCAAGGGAAAGGTTCACTTCTTCCGCAGCAATGCCTGGGCCCTGGGATACTGAGCTTCATTTCAGCCAGATTTGGAATGGCGTGGAGCCTGGGGGGACCCTATAGCCTCATCTCAGCTCCCTGTACCTCAGAGGTGTTCGTACTGCACCAAAATGCCCAAATCTCCCATTTCATTTCTGAAATGCAGGCCTGTGCAGCAGGTGGGGCTCAGCCTCCTCACCGACTCGTTCTACCTATACCCTCCCCTACAGGTGCCCCCCTTATCCTCTGGGATGGTCATCTTGAACACGTTGAAAAAACCACTTTGTATTTCTCCTTTTGCCTGCCTGGTGCTCCTAAATGTGGTCAGCTGGCTTTGACAGACCTCAGTGCCCCTGGAGGGTTTCCTTTAGGCAGCCGAGAAAGATCAACATTTTGGCTCATTGATTGAGAAATTTTCTTTACCAGGTAGCATCCTGGTTAGAAGAATTTCACATGCCATTTGACTTGAACCACCTTTGAAATCTTTCGTCACTTTTCTTGCTGCTTTCTCCAAAACGTAATTGCTTTGTATATTTATCTGGGTTTCATCTGAACCTTCCTACTCAGGAATGTTCATCTTGAACCTGGAAACTGACCTCAGGGCCTGTTTGGACAGGGCCATCTCAGCCACGGCAGAATGTAATAGCTAAATAAGGCCTTCCTCTTCTTCCTCCTCCTTATGTGTTAAAACTGATTTCAATGACATGGTGTAATTTTTCATTACAGGATCTGTGTTTTACCCTTTCCAACCCACACATTCCTGGCTGGAATGTAGGTAGCATTCATTTACACCTATGTGCACCCCTTGCAAATGTAAATGGTAATGACATAATCCATATGGTGATATGGTAACAGCTATACAGACATATGTCTGGAAGAAGCTATTTATTTATTCAAAGATCTTTAGTGGGTTAGATGACACCCCCTGCCTTTACAGATTCACTGCCTTCTCTCACAGTTACTGAGTTATACCTGCACTCCCTCATGTGAACTCAAAGTGAAAACCCTATTTCATGTCTCAGCTACATCACTCCCCTGTGATGGCTGGTCCTGGTCATTTCACTTCTCTGCTCATCAGTCTCCTCTCTGAAAAATGGGTGTAACAACTCATGCCTCACAGGGTTGTTTGACAATTCAGTGAGTGTGTATGTGAGTTTCTAGTGGGTGTGGGCAGTGGAACTGGGTTTCCATCTTGGCTTTGCCACTTGTTAAGTGGGTGAATTTGAGCAAATCTGATCTCTTTGAGCCTGTTTCATCATTTGTAAAATAGGGATTTTAAGGTTTCAGAGGAGAAATAGTAGAATATTTAAAAATCATCTAGCAGAGTGTCTGGAAGAAAGTAGAAACATAGTACACCTTGCTCCCTCCCCTTTTCTCTGTGTGAATTGAGGCACTTGCTGCTAACATTTCATGACCACTGATGACCTTTCCAATATCCCCTGGGATAAATGAAAGAGTTCCCAACATTTTGCTTCTCAATGTGATATTTCCCTCTTGTAAATTTCACTTAGTGTTTTTTTTCTCTTAACTAATTTTCTCTAAAGTCTAGTATTTCTCTCTTCTTCACTGGTTTCTGAAGGAACTAAAGGAGTTCTGTTGGATCTGGGGACAGAGGGCAGAAAGCCGTATGTGCTGTTTGAGGGGGAGAGTGCCAGGTATTCTTTGTCGGAGAACAGGATGTGGAGATCATACTCAGATAAAGGCACAAAAAAATGTGTGTGAGTGTGTATGTTGGGGGAAGAGGGGTGTACCATGTCTGAAGAATGGTTTGCAGTCACCCCGGTGTCCTGGCTCATAGAAGCCATCACTTTCTTTTTTAAAAAATATTTTATTTATTTATGTACTTTTAGAGAGAGGGAGAGAAACATTGATATGAGAGAAAAACACTGATCAATCGGTCGCCTCTCATATGCTCTCTAACCAGGGACTGACCAGGAATCGAACCAGTGACCTTTTGCTTTGCAGGATGACCCCCAACTGACTGAGCCACACTGGTCAGAGCAGCAACCATAATTTTCTTAGTAGACCACCAAGATGTTTTTAAAAAGACTTTCAAAAGCATGTGGTACGTAATTCTATCACGTAAACCAAGGACAATTTATTAGTAGGAAATGATAATTTGTTTTATGTGTGCATATAAAACTGCAACCATGAGCACATGTCTGTGAAATAAACAAGCTGTTGAAGGCACATGACAGGCTGCTGCTGAGGCTTTTCCACGATTTTTCACCAGGGACTTGTTTTTATCCTTTGCCATCCGTGGGCTCTCACTAGAGACAGGCAAAGCTGCTGATGCCCAAGTTTAACGAAAGTTCATGGGAGAAAAGTTAACATCGAGAAAATTGCATCTTTGAGTATAATTTTGACAAGACACCAGTATTCCCTTTCAACGCAGGTTCAATTCTTTCCAACTGATGGGACTAATGAGTGTCACCGAAGTGCAGCTTGCAGGACAGGGAGGGCCGGGCTGGTGCTGGGGTGGAGGGTGGGGAGGGTGGGGAGTGGGGGTTGGTGTGGGGCAGAGGAAGGTGAGTTTGGAAGAGTAAACTGTGTATGGAAATTTGAGGCATCTTGGATCTAATTCGTTGAGCAAGAGGAAGCAAGGTAAGTTCTGGGGTAGGGTTGGGAAGGGTGGAAAGGGGTAATTTGGGGAAGACAGATTTCATGGGTGTGAAGGGTGGCTTGCAGTAATCAGAGTACAGAGATGAGAGAAAACAGTGTAGATTCTGGATGAAGAGATGGGGTATCAAAAAGAGCATGTGTTAGCCTCCTCCTTGTACTGGCCCTGAACACTCCGAAGTGCAAATAAACATGATGGGGCCCGTAGAAAGAATGGGGATGGCTGTCTATGGGCTACTGGCACTCTGGGTGCCTCAAAATGATTGGAATCAACCCAGCAAGTCTTGCTTTTTACCTCTGAGAGCTTGTATAGAGCAGGGAGCACCGAGTTCTAAACGCCTTCAGGGAGTAAGTGGCTAAACTCATACCTGGCTGGGGAGGAAGCTCGTGTTAGCTCCTCCCCCTGCCTCCTTTCCACCCCACCTGGGATTTCTACCCAAAGCTCTTCCTCAAACTTGACCATGAATAGTAGAGGTCGGTTCAAGCCATTTTGAGCCCAGATCTAGGGTTGACAAGTAACAGAATCCTGCAGACTGTTATATTTATTTTATGAGACTGATATATTATCACTTGTAAGAGAGTAGAATCTGAAGTAGAAATTGTTCTTTCCACTGGCAGATGTGCGTATCTATCATGATACTTCAAAAAAAATTTTTTTAATTTATGGCCTAATTATAATCAGAAAGTTTTCAGATATTTAACAGTATCACTTGTTTTTTTCTACAACTTTTCCAAAATTGTTTTTGTTAATTTTTTATTATTCTTAATTCACCCAAACTGGGAATTTTATCCTAGCAAAGTTTTAAAAATATTTCAAATCATAAAATCATTATATACCCATTGTGTACAATTAGGAAAATACGAAAAGAAATTAAAAACAAACTAACAAGCACCTATAATTCCAGAAATGATTACTGTTAACATTTAAACATATTTTCTCTCTCTTTTTTTTTTTTGCTGTTTTACGTACTGGAGGTACCAAATTTTTCAGACCATAAGACTCACCTAGGTTTTAGAGGAGGAAAATAGGAGAAAAAATCTGAAACAAAAAATGTGGTAAAATATTTAATAACGTAAATAACATAGGCTGCCACCCTCCCCCCCAGCAAGCCAGGTAAGCTACATTTGGACTATAAGACGCACCCCCATTTTCCTCCCATATTTGGTGGGGGAGTACATCTTATAGTCTGAGAAATACAGTATATTCTTTAATACGCAACTTTGCATTGTGAATAGCATTATATTATTGCCATGTCCCCAGTGCATTAAACACTCTTCATAAACTACATTTTTTTTTTCATAAACTACATTTTTAAGGCTTGACTGATACACCTTTTTATGGCTATAACATCATTTACTTAATTGTTTTGTTGTTTTCCTTCTGTTGGGTATTAGGCTGTTTACTGTTTTCTGAGGTTAAAGGCAGCACTACTATCAACAGCTTCACGTGCACACACGTGTGCGCCTCAGTGTGTGTGCGTTCACATAGGCGTGGCTGGTGGAGATCTGGCCAGACTTTGCTGCCTATTTCAGATGAGGGTCCTGTCAACTGCCCCCTTCCCGTTGGGAGTGACAGCTGTCAGGCAAAGGAAGGACTGCGCCAGCATCCATCTGCTCCTGGGAGAGGCAATGACACTCAGAGCACAGGGGTGTTGTAAACACATCAGAGAGGTCTTGTAATTCCGCTTTGTAATGGGGGAATCTAAAAGACAATTCATTTTCAAAGGAAAAAGTTTTCAAAAAGTCTTTTGAATTGATTGGGTTAATATTGCGTGGCTTTTAAATTACAATGCATGTGTGAAAAAGTAGAGGATCTAATAAGGTAGAGAACAGCAGTTACTCTGAATAACAAACTGGCAGGAATAGCAGAGATGGCGTCTGCGTAGGCTGGCTCCCCTCGTGAAGTGGTCCCACTGGAAAGGAGCTTCACAGTCGGCGAGTCAGAATTCTGATTCTGGCTGGGCTTTCCTGGCCTCTCTGAGCCTCAGAATCTCCACTTTTAAAATGATGACACCAGTATTTTTTAACTGCAGTTTTTTTGAGAGGATTCAAACACCAAGTAAGAGTGAATAAATGGCAGCTAGGATTGCTGTATGAAGTAGCAAAGACTTGTTCTTGACCCAGAATTCTAAACAGGTGTGCCTGTTCAGGACGGCTCAACCCAGAAGACGCACGCTTAAGAGAACGTGGAAACGAAGGGGGAGCTCCGACTTACATTTTCAGAAAGCATGGTGGGGGTCTGAAGTGATCTCTCTTCAGGCATTTAACAAATGGTTTAATTCGCACACCCTGTGTTTCCAAGTCTGCTAGTTCCATGTTGTGTTGTTTTTCTGTTCTGGACTGTAAGTAGGGACAGGGCTGGGCTGAGGGAACGTTGAAACATTGCATTCCTCGGTCAGACGCTTCGAAACCCTGCAATCAAACTTGAGGCCGTATTCGGAAACAACTGTATCGGATGTCAGCTTATTATGGAAGGTTCTGAACTTCTAAGAATTCCTCAGTAGGAAGCAAACAAAATACAAAGATCTCTTCCTAATTTTCTGCCACTAGGAATTTTTGTCCTACTGATTTCTCTAACCATTCAGCATGTTTGTTAAAATGTAAGCACACAGATCCCTGGCCTGTAATGGTAGAAGGGCTTGGACAGCCCCTACCTTCTGTGGGGTCGGAGATAAGAAACTTGGTTCAGCTCATACACACTTCTGGGTGATGGACTTCTCCGGTAGTTAGTTAATCATGGACATCAAGTAAGGTTGCTGGTGTGAGTGTGTGTCCGTGTGTTTTCAAAGCACAGGTGTGGCACTTCTGAATCTGTAGAAAGGTATGAAAGAGAATCTTGTCATCACCTATCACATCTGGGATCCTGACAGGCCCTCAGGAGGTTTTAGTTACAAATGTTCAAGGGGAACTTGTCATCTGGTCTTCATTTCCCCTCTTCTCCGGGAAGGAAAGAGTTACACTTTCCCTGCCTCCATGTGGACATTTTATTCTCACTGTTCTTTGAAGTGCCCTCAGAGAACTAAGCATCAGGCTGAAGGCAGCTCTCTGTATCTTTGCAGCAGATTAGTACATATTCTCATTTTATTTGCTCACAGAACAAATATTTCCTTTGGAATGAAACCGAGGTGGTGGAGCAGGATCAGGCAGAACCAGCCACCAAAGACGCAGCCCCCAGCCCCCAGGGCCAGGCCAGCTGAGGGCAGATGTGATTGGTCTCTCTGATCCTTTCATTCAGGTCCTGTGGACCCATCTGGATTGATTGAGTCATTTATTCACTTGGAAATAATTACTGAACCCCAACCATCTCCCAAGCATTGTGCAGGTTACAGAAATAAAAAGAGAAACAGATTCTGTCCTCAAGGGGCTCACAGTCAAGTTAGGGGAGATAAGAGATGTTTGTGTATGAATGACTCTAATCCAGGTGAAAAAAGGTAAGTCTTTGGAGTCCAGGAGATCAAATGTTCTGAGGCAGGTAATTATTCTGTTTGTGTGTTGGGTGTGTGCATGGGTGGGGGACGAGTGGGAGGTGTGTGGTGCAGCAGGCTGTGGTATGTATGTGCCTCTGGGGGGGGCTACGTGTATACGGTGTGGGGGGTGTGTTATGGGGGTGTGTGTATGTGTGTATGTAGTAAGTGAGGGTGGTGGTGTGTACATGTGTGTTGTGACTGTATCTGTATGGATCGTGGTGGTGGTAGAAATGAGGTAGGCAGATTGGTAAGGTGTTTATGTATGGTGGTGGAGTGTGTGTGCGCGCGTGTGTGGTGTGAGTATGTCGGTCATGGTGGTGGCAGGGCTGAGAGAGGGCAGGCCTATTGGCAAGTGAAGATGGAGAGGAGTAGGACTGGTGGGGACAGGCCAGGAGGAGGACCCAGCGGGCAGAGGAACTGTACCAGTGAAGGCGTGGAGATGCGCAAGTCTAGAGGGAATGTGTGTGGCGGGGGGTGGGGGTGAGGGTAGGAAATAAGCTAGGATGGAGTGTTTAATTTTGATAAATACTTTCTGATTAAGACAATGGCAGTTTTGCATCCCCCATCTGTCCTTCCTAAGCTCATGTGAGGATCTTGCATAAAAGGAGCTGTTTTCTTCACCAAGGTGCAAACACCAGCTAGGACTCAGGCCTCATGACCGAAGCCCTGTGTGTTTACTGGGCCTCCTCTCCACCTGGGCTGCTGCACCAGGAATGGTTCTTGGAGTTCAGCCTCCCAAGCTCTCTGAACAGCCAAGGTGGATTCTACTGGGTTTGGGGGCAGAAGAGGCTTAAATGCTAGAGTCCCCGAGGCAAAGGTCAGAAGACAGTGCAGTGTGTATGCATCTACCTGCCTGATCACTAGTTCCATAACATTTCATGGGCTGCCCTGGCTGGATCTGCATTTTGTGGAGCTTTTTAAAGAATATACAAAGAGGCAGATGGTAGAAGCCAGCTCCCTTTCTCAATTTTGTTTTGCTTTTCATTACTTTCCCCTCCCTAAATAGGGTCAAAGCTGCTGCATGATTAAACCGTGGCCAGATAAGCATTTTTTCCCCATTTTATTAGACAAGGAAAGGAAACTACCATTTATAGAATCTAATGTTCACAAGATACATGTCATCATCATAGGGCCCGAGAGGTAAATATTATCATCCCTAGTTTGCAGATGAGTAAATGAGGGCCAGGAGAGGTAAGGCAACTAGTCCAAAATCACTCTAATGACCTATGTAGCGAGCTCCCTGTCGCTGGTCACCTAGCTGAAATTCTAACCCAAGTCTGTTTGGCACTAAAGACCATGCTCTTTTCATAATGCTTCCTGAAGTTTAGGAGGCAGCATGATATATGAAATGATGCATTTTATCATCAGATAGACAGAGGTTCAAAACCAAGCTCTTCCCTATACTGGCTAGGTATGTGAATTTATATGCCTCCCTCCCTTGCTTGCTTGGGAAATGTTTTCTGGATTTTGAAGACTTACTATAAAAAACTGTTAGGTACCTCATTAATACAATAATTTTATATTGATTACATGGGAGATGATAAATTGAGCCTCTTATTCAGCCCCCCTTGAGGATTCCTTAGTTTTTGTGAGATAGTGGTTGTAATCCTGCTTCTTGAGAGGAAGTTTTGTAATCCTTTCCCTCACTTCCCACCTCAGAACAACAACAACAACAACGGAGCTGGCATTCAGATAAAATAAACGTTGTTTATTGTCATGGCCCTGTAGCCATATTTGCTCTTTTTTTGTTTTGTAGAAAAAAAGTCAAGTGAAGTATTTTGAGTGAAGTCTGATGTACCATAACTTCATTGGATTGAAAGAGAAGATGAATCGTTGAATTAACAATAAGGTCTTTCCTAATCAGATTCATGAAACGGGGGAAGGTCTGAGAAATTGACTGGTCCCACTCAGATGCCCCGTCCTCAGAAAGTGAACCTCTGAGAGACTGCGGCTCTTGCCTATGGGGACAGACCAGCCAAGGGGGAGGGGCCTGGACCCGGGCAGCTGACCCCTTCTTCAACACACATCCGCCACACCACACTTGGGGCCCATTTTTTTCTGAGACGCTTCCATCCCAGGTCCTCCCTCCCAAGGCTACCTCCCCCACCCCCAGTTTGGCACTTCTGCCTTGTCTCTCTGACCCAGGGTCTTCCCTTTAATATACGCGGTGGCAGACATGGCAGTCAAGAGGATCTAGACAGGTTAAAGGATAGGCAGAAATTAACAAGATAAAACAGAACATTAAAATGAAAAGATTTTGAATAATCACCAACGAATGGAGCCAGGGAGGCCTCCTTGGCCGTTAATAGAGTTGCAAGTGAAATGACATGTGTATTTGGAGGAGAATGGATTTGAACTCACAGGCTCAGGGCTTCAGGCCTGGGCATGTGGCATTGGGAAAAACCTTAGTTTCCTCATCTTTAATTAACCTCAGTGGATTGTGGTGAGGAGCAAATGAGACCAGGTTTCTGAAAGGACTCTGGGATCTGTGAAGCACCGTACCCATGGTAGTTATTAGCATGCACCAGGAGCTAGATGTTTGGCTGTGAAAGCAGGATGAATTAACAGGGTGACACGGTTGCCAAAGAAAGCTAATGTGACATCCAGAGGAAAGGATGCTGCTCTGCACGTGTCCCCCTGTTTCTGGGGCACCATTCAGTGTTTGGTTCTGGGAATCGCACTTTAAGAGGGACCTTAGCAAACTCGTTTTTCCAGAGAAAGTTGCAAGAATAGGTCAGGGTCTGTGAGAGGCATGACGTATCAGGGACGATTGAAGGATTTAGAGGATGTTTAGTCTGGAGGGAATAAAAATAATACTTAGAACAAGGTAGCTGTTTCTAAATATCTAAAAGCTGTCTTGCAGAAGAGAGGTGAGATTTTATTTTGTGTTGCTAGTGTCCAAGTCAGGGCTCAGTGATGGGAGTTAATGACCGGCAGATTCGAGTGCAGTAGGAACTGATCTAAGGCCCAGAGAACTGATCCCAGACGGGCTCCTTGGGAAGGCGGTGGTCTGCCCATCAGCAGGGCTTCAAGCAGAGGTGACTGTGCACACACAGGTGCAGCGCTGGGCAGTCCGGCGGAGAGGTTAGGCCAACTGTTCTCTGGGATCCCTCTAATTCAGAGACCTCGGTTATCTCCTCTGATCTCTCTGATCTTTCTCTCTGATCTACTTCCTCCCCATTTTTGCTGCCTCTGACTTTCTGTTCCCCGTGAATAGCTTTAGGGTTTTAGATTTGGAAATATTTCTGTAATGATTGATAGTCCGGTTTAAAGGAAAGTAGGAGGGAAGAACATTTAAAAACAAAGGCAGTTTTGTTACTTTTAAGGACACACAGTAACCTGTTAGGTTGGGGAAGGAGCAGCAACGGGGTCCTGTGTGTCAGAAAGTCTTGTAAATGCTACAGCAAATGGCTTACTCTTTGCTAGTGTTTAAAATGCAAACACAACTGCTAAAGGCCTTTGTTCTTGAATAGATCAGGATCCTCCTTGTTTAAGCAATGCTTTTGTTAGCTACAGACTTTCAAAAACATTGTTACTGTAAGAATTCTATATCATAAACTACCTTCTGGATTTATAATTTAAGTGTTTTTGCAAATTTGGTTATATTCAATTTGGTGTAGATTTCAAAAAATTTTTTTCTTGACTGCAGAAAAGCCATTTTCTTGAGGAAAATATATTTCACGCATAGTTAGTGTTGCAGCTGGGAGGGTCGCTGAAGCTCCTCAGTGGAGTGGGCAGCTGAGCTATTTCCAGTATTTTGTCCTGCCCTTGAGTGGCAATTATGTTTCTGTCTCACAGTGCCCCACCTCAAACATCACAACCTCCATTTCAGAAACCTCCACCTAGACCGAGGCACAAAATAGAACTCAGCAGACCCAGGTGGGAGGGGGAGGGAATGGGTGAGTGAGTAACAGTTTGGTTAGGATCTCTGAGGCAGAGTGTCCTTGCCCAGTCTGGAGGATGAGAGTAAGGGTGTGGAGAAGATTGAGGGTGCAGTGCCTGGGTTCCAGGGCTTTTGGAACCTAGGCGGTCAATTGAGGCAGAAATTGCCGGAGAGACAAAAGTAGCTCTTCACACCCCGGGGGCTGGCCAGTCAGGGCAGCAAGGCAGGAGCTGAAAAGGCGGCAGGAGTCTGCAAGCAGCTGCAGAGCATCCATGGCCCCATCTCCCAGGGCTGCTGCCCCCTTGCAGGCCCCAGTCCCCCAGGCAGCTGTGTTGAGTCCATACCTCCTTGCCTAGCCCCACCCAGCTGTGACCTTGAATGCTAGGCTCAGGAAAGTGTCAGCCTGAGGCCAGATAATGGACTTGCTCCTGGCATCTAAATTCTGGGGAGAGTGGCCAGCCAACTCTGACGTGAAGTCCACAGCCTCACTTTCCACTTGCTCTTTCACCCCAGACCAGCATCCTCTCCTGCTCTCTCCTGTCTCAGGCTGCTCTTCTACAGGCTTCGGTTTCTGAGTTGTTCTAAAGCTTCTAAAGCCCCGGCTTGACTCTGCCCTCCAGAGTCCCTGCCCTCCAGTGCGGTGTGTGTAGTGGTTCTCAAACCTTTGTGAGCATGAAATATCACATGGCAGGGTCCCACTCTCAGAGATCCGTATTTAGGAGTTCTGAGTGGGGCCTTGTCATCTGCACCTCAGGTGTTTCTCCCCCCCCCCGCACCCCAAATATTTTATTTATTTTTAGAGAGAGGGGAAGGGAAGGAGAAAGAGAGGGGGAGATGTGAGAGAAAAACATCTGTGAGTTGCTTCTTGCACGCCCCCCACCCTGGGGACATGGCCAGCAACCCAGGCATGTGCCCTGACTAGGAATTGAAGTGTGACACTTTGGTTTGCAGGATGACGCGCAACCCACTGAACCACACTGGTCAGGGCTAGACCTCAGATGTTTCTAATGTAAGCAGTCCATGGGCCATGCTTGGAGAAACACTAGTTTATGGGAGAGAGCATGCATGTTGGGGTGTGAGACAGAACTGAGTTACTTACTGTATTACTTATTGAACAAGTTAATTATCATGTCTGAGCCTTTGCTTTCTTACCTATAAGATGCTAACCACTTCATCGGAGAGTTTTCAGATGTCAGTGAGAATATATAGAGGTATATATGTGTGTATATATGTATACAGTGTTTAGCAAGGGCTTATTTATTGGATTTTTGGCCTCCTTTCTCCTTGGTTCAACACCAAGAAAGTGGCAACAGAGACTCTGAATTCTTCCCAGTTCTGGAGTATCAGTGGAACCTCCCCGGCAGTGGGCAACTGTGGAAAGGTTACAGAATAGTCTAGAGGAGCATGGGTGTCTTCAGTGCTCTGTGGCAGATCAGACAATCTGGATTTCTCAAGCGATGGCATGAAAAGAAACCACCAGGAGGTCAGAGATCAGCCATCTGCTGTCATTTTTATTTGCAGTAAAACTACAGTCAGGACAGACATATACACAGTGCATTACAGAACAAGTCCACGGCACTCTATGCAGGCAGACGGGCAGGCTGGAGCAGGCAACCATTACGGAACACATATCTATGGGTGGGGGAGGCAGTGGAGGTGGACGAGCAAGGAGGGAAGGACCCTGGCACTGTGCTAAGTAGTTACTGCCTCAGTCTCGGCTGGTAGAGCCTACATTTATGGGCCGCAGTTGAGGTGTGTTACATATGACCTGTAGCTTTAGCTTCTGTCCAGGGTCACCCCCAAACACTGAGGTTTAGCTAAGTTCCCTAAAAGGAAGCAGTGCTTTTCCATTAGTGGGATTGAATTCCCTCTGAACACACTGGCAGTTACAAAGGGTAAAATAGATTTGATACACAGAAGGGAAAACACTTACACTTCAGGAGTTGAGTGTGTGTGTGTTTCTGTATATGTGTGTGCAAGTGTTTGTATAGGAGGAGGGCTTATCAAAGAGGTTCCTAGTATTTTTTTTTTTCAGGTTGGCCGCCCCAAAGCAGTTGATTTCTGAGCATGATCAGTCCTCAAGAGGGAAGATTGATTTTCAGAAGAAGGGCTGGCGGTAGCCCTCCTGGGTCAGCAGGGTGGGGAAGACGCATGAGAACGAGGACCCTGCCTTCTTTCCGATGGCCGCAGCATTTGCCCAGGTGAAGGCAAGATCACGGAAGTGGGAGGGTCTTTAGAGCCTCCTTGTTTCATAGGTCAGGAAAGAGATCTCACAAGGCTAAAGGACATGTCCAAGGTCACGTGGCTGAGCCAGGCTACTCCCTGTGTTGCTCTTGTTTTCCAGGAAAGTTTCTTCATTCCTCATACCATAATGGAATGTGGAATGGCTCCCTTCCTCAGCAGCCTCTAGGGAACATTTGTCAGACTTTTCCAAGATAGTGGGGTCTTACTTGTTTTCTGCAGAGAGAGAAAAGCATCCATAAGAACCCCCTTCACTGGTGGCTTCTTGGAATTCTGATTACTTGCTAGCAACGACGACAACTTCTCTGAGATATCTACTGAGCATTGAGGACAATGGTACAGACAGGCACAAAAGGTTCTTCTTCCCATTCTATGGAAGAGGGCAGCTGTGCTGTTAGCTGGGTCAGCAGCTTGCTGTAGGATCCTCTTCTCTTCTGTTCAGTCTCCTGCCTCTTGCTATCTAGGGAAGGAATAAATAAATAAAATGCCACATGTTTTGAAATCTGCCTCCTTGCCATGTGACTTAGTCACTAGACACAAGGCCTCTATCAAGATCGTCAGCTGCCTTGGCCAGTTCCTACAGATCAAAAAGGGCAGTGTCTGGAGTGCCAGGTACTGTCCCAGTATTAGACCTGGCCCAGGGGTCTGGGAGAATGGCTTTGGGAAGGAATTCTGTACATGGTGACACAGGAACCAATGCTGAATGACCACTATTCATTATTCAGCCACAATCGTCAGAGCACAGACATTAGACTATGCTGGATACCAACTCCGTGTGCAAGATTGGACCCGACATCTAAAGAAGGGCCTTTCCAACAAGAGTGGCCTGTGATTCCAGAACTCCCTGCTTAATGGACTTTTCATGTTAATTGAAATAGTTCTATCAGAATTGTGAGTCTGGCTGGGTTATGCTAAACTTGTTCTGTTTCGGCTGATTTTACAGAAACTAAATCTTCTTAACTTCTATGGCCTCTGTCTCTTCTTGGTTTCTGGTTCTGCTGTTTTTACCTGGAAACTAACATCCTTATGATCTGGATGTTCAACTATGTCATTTGGGTTAAACTTCCCAATGAAGGTACTTTATGCCTGAGATGTGACTCAGAGGTAAAGAAAAAAGAAGAGTAGTATTGAACAAAGGGGTTTGAGTTAGACATTAAGGATAATTTGTTGAAGGGAGAAGTTGTGAGACACTTGAATGAGCCCTGAAATTGGGCTGTGAACAAGGTCCTCTGATCTTTCTAGGACCTTTTAAGCACAGACTCGCCTAGAGATAACAGAGTGGGCAGATGTCCCCTAATGCTCTGATTTTCTGTGTGAATACTGTAAACATAGAATCATGGGAGGGGGCAGAGAAACAGCATGAGAATAAAAGGAGAAAAAGTGAAAGAAGCAGGCACTGCAGGCAGGTGGAGGTTGAGAAGAGCAGGATGCGATGGCAAAAGATGGAGACGTAAGAGGACCGCATTGAACCCTGTGCAGTTAGGGGACAGTGCCTGGTACACAGACATTGTTTAACAACAAAATACTTACTACTGAGTAAGTAAACAATTGCGTTAATCATCTTCTCCAGCCCCATTTTACGTGTAGGAAAACTGAGATATAGTATGACTTGCCCAGGTGTCTGTTGAGAATTGGTGTTAGGAAGGGAAGCAGAGCGGGCCCCACGGGAGAAGCTGTGCAGGGCTGAGCAGAGGGTGAGGAGTGCATTTTCCGACCTGAGGCTGTGTGGCAAGAAGTGCCCTTGGGGCGTGGTCTGTGAAGCTCAGGAAGGACATCGAGAGCGGGCACAGACTCAGACCCCAGTCTTCTCTGGCGCTGGCTCCAGCTGCCCAGGCCTGGAGTAGCTGAGGCAGCAGAGAAGAGCCTTACTGCAAAGGGCCTCGTGGGGCCTCCCATCTCCCCAGTAGATGGAGGAAAACCAAATCCTGACCTGCAACCCTCTCTGTCCTCTTGAGAGCATGACCTTCCCTCGTTTCCTCTGTCTCTTACTTCTTTTGAGCTTCTTGAGTACAGTCCCCAAGAGTTTCTTTCTGCCTTCAAGAAAATGGAGTCTGGGAAAGGCAGGATCGACTTCCTGCAGATGACTTGCCTTTATTTTTCCTTTGGAAGGAAGATGGGAATTCCCATCTATTTCATCTCTCTCTGCCCTAGACCCTGTTCACAAATGTCTCAGGAGGCACATTTGAGCTGGAGTCCTCCGAGACATCAAGGAGGCTTCTGTCCTCGGGTCCCATTTTATTTCTCTCATTGCTCCTCTGGGGTGATGATCCAAAGAGCTGAGACAAGGGGCAGTGCCACCATAAAGGGGGCTCAACACGTGCAAGTGAATTTGGTCTTTTGAAGACTTATTTTCTCCCATCAGGAAGCTGTGCTAGCTTTAATCACTGGGATATAGGAGGGAACACTGTGCTTCCTTGACTCCCTGCTGCATATGACTAAGGCATAGCAGTACAAGTAAGCCTGTCTGTTCCGAGGAGGTAGAAAAGAGAAATCTTATTGCCTAGACGAGGCAATGAGAGTGTGGTGAGCCCCGGCCGCCATCCATCTCCCTGGAAGGGCTGCCAGCAGCTCTTACATAAGCTCCAGTGAGCTCATGTGTTTTCACACCCATCAGCAGATCCTGGGCTTCAGGGCCAAGGGTTAGGCTGGAGGAGGGAGCTCAGAAGAGACTGTGCTCTTCCAAAGAGGGGGCGCTTTGGGAAGAAAACAAGTTCCTACTCTCAGGATGGTGAAAACAATTTTCATTTCCATGTTAATTAACAAAGACATTCATCCTCATGGCAGCAATGTCAAGAAAGGAGAGGGTGATGTGTGGTCTTATGAATGCCATGCTGTGGGGGAAGGGAGGCTGGGCTGGGGTACTTAATGAGTCAGGGTATGCAGATGTGCACTAGGAAACATGGTTAAGAAACCTTTTCCTCTTTATGTGTGGGAAGCCAGATGGGTGCTCAGTTATATCTGCCAGGCACAGACTGGGAATCAGGCCATGGTTGAGTATCAGGTCTTGATTTCCATTTGTTGCCACCAGCTAGGTTGTTCTTGAACAGAAGACAGGTTGAATATTCTGGAAACTTCGGTCACTCATTTTACCTGCTTCCCTTTTGTTTGGCAGAATCACTGAGTCAGCAGAATTTGCAAGCAAACCAACCAACACCTTGCCCTCTATCTTGTCCAGAACATCTGCAGTCAGCTTGCCTTGGCCACAGCAGCTAAGCACAGAGCAAGTAGAATGATACCTGCCTCCCTAATACTTTGCCTATTGAAAATAAAATCTCACCCTGCATAAATGAGCCAGACGTTCTCTCGGGGGTTGACACACTTCCAGTTCTGTTATGCCCTAGTGGGGGGGGGAGGCTTTGTCTGTACGTCTCAGCAGCTCCCCCCTCTCCCAGTCTAGCTTCATATTCTTCACCTATGGGGGCAACAGTGATAATGATCTTTTATATGATTAAGTGAACACGCAGATATGAGGTTTCCCTGTTTGACCTGCCCCAAGTAATACTGTTTCCAGTCTTTCTGTAACTGCTAATGCTTTAAACAATTTTTATTTCAAAAATCACATGCATTGTTCAGGTAAATTTCTAACTCCTTCAAGTGCTTTGCATTTTCTCTCTGGCATCGTCAGTGCGTGTAGCACTTCCCACCTTAGTGTCTTTTGAGAATTTAGTTCATGTGCTGTTTACCTTCCTCTTTCCAGATCAATCAGGAACATTTTGAATATTTTGAATATAGCCAAACCCTTCCTCAGGTTCCTCTTTCTTTTATAAATGATTCAGTCAGTTGAGAAATGACTGAGCTCATACAGACACAACACCCTGAAATCTTTCTCCAGAAATGTGGAGGGCACGCACGAACTTTAACACTTAAGAAAGGATCCCCCATAATGATCTACGTGTGACATTTTGGTGTGAGATGTATGTCATGACATCTTTAATTCACGTCAAAATATTTTGGTGAAAGAAAAGATAAAACAAATATGGCAAAATGATAACACATTACACTCATGGCTCTACTTTTCCGTATGTTCAAACATTTTCATAATAAAAGAAATTATTCCCAGATGTTCTAATTCCAGGAAGTATATTTAACTGGGCAGTGGGGGATGGGAAGCTTTAGAAGGCTGACGGGAGGGAATGGGAGGTGGAAATTGCTTAATCCTCTTAGGTTTATTATTATTACCTTAATGCCTGATAATAGCAGAGTATGATGATAGCAAACCCTAAATAACAATTCAGTGACACCCTCTATTATTAAAACCCTCCCTGCCTGTTGGGTTTGCTAAGCTAAAAGATCTAGTTCTTAATCCTTTTACCTCAAGAATGTTGGGGAGAGAGGAAATATTCACCAGGAAATTTTTTCTTTTCTTGAAGATCATGCCATTTTCTGGTAACCAATTGGTACCAGTTTTCTTTAAAAAAAAAAAAAAAAGGACAAAAAATAAATTCATTAATAACTTTGAAAATACTGTTGTCTCGTCCTTCAGCAGAAAATACTACCTTTCTGGACTTTTCTTCTGGATTGACACTTATATTGTGAGGTTTATAAATTCCTTTCCTTTTGTACTAAAGTAAAAAGAAATGATCATTTTATTATCCCTCATCTTGTAATTCTTAGTAAGATTTCATTTTAAAAATAATTTTTTTGGAAAGGAAAAAGTTCATTTTTTTTTTGCATTATGCTAGAAGCAGTCTTATTACCCCAAATTATGTCTTTGGGGTCTTATTACCCCAAATTATGATCCATCTCACAGATTTTTAAAAGGGCACTCCAAATCTTCATTCCACCTTTAGATATCAGTGACTAAATTGGATGTGTGACTACCTGACCTCATTTCACTGCCTCTGATCTTTAATATAGTCTGTGTATCTTTTCACATAACCTTTTATATTATGTGAATACTCTGGTCTGGTAGAGTTCGTTGGCAGGTGTTTATTGCTGGCTGGCTGTTCTCTGAGTAATGTCTTAGGATACGGCCAAGCTGGTGCCTTGGAGAGAAGACCTAACAAAAGGGAGGCGGGTAAGCTGTGCATGGGCCTTCTGCTGCCCAGATCTGCTCCCCCTCAGCGTGCCTCTGTGTGCAAATGAATGGTAGTTGCTACTTCTGCTCTGTGGAAGGAGAGAGACTTGGATTTTCAGTTTGAGAGGGAAGTAAGTCATGCACAGGGCATCGGCTTTGGTAAATCCCTGTCACTGTACTTGCAGCTCAGAGGAATCAGTGATGGCACTACACGCATGAGCGTGGAGTTTGAAGGCAGACGGTGGCAGATCTAAATCCTGGATTGGCTGCCCGAGGTTTGCTCTGTTTCTCAGTTTCCACGTTTGTCAAAAGGGGAACTACATAGCACCAACTTCATCAGGTCCTTGTGAAGTTTAGAAGTGCTCATAAAAGTAATATAGCCTTTGGACTGGACAGTAAATGATAGTCATTATTTAATAATAATTTCATCAATGCCTGGACATTTTTATTTTCCCATTAACTCAACTTCAAGCTTAAAGCAAACAGACAAACGTTTTCTCAGTCGTCTCCTCCACTTTTGGACCACAGTGCCCATCCTCAACTCCCTTGCCCAAATAAACCTGCTGAAAAAAAATCCAGTCCTCCATCTCTTTGCATCTCATGAGTCTGCATCTTATTATGTGGATCTCTTACTGTGTTGTAACTCCACCTCTGTGCTGTTTTTTTTTTTTAATTCTTTGTCAATTCTGACTTGATCTCTAAGAAGTAGAATGTAAATATTTTTGTCTTTCTGTCCAAGTTGAACTTCATATTTTTTGAATCATGAAGCCGCCCTCCATGTGACCTAGAAAGCCCTTTGATGATCCATATTTAGCTGTATCCATCACTCAACAGATGTCTGGGTAGTTAAAGGCCCCCATGAGCTCCCTCTACATCCTGTGGTTTCAAGTTCCTGAGTTGTTAGTTAAAAAGCTTTCATCTCCATTCCCCCACCCCATTTCCCTTATCTATTCCAGGGTAGAAGGACAGATACCCACTATATTCACTATAACTATTACTTCATTGAACAAATATTTACTTATTATCTACTACACGTTAGATGCCGGGTTTGATGTTATCCTCTTTACTTCCAAATTGCATTTTCCTGATTTGACCTCTTTAGAGTAGTCCTCCACGTTTTCTGATTGCTTCTCTAGAATCTGCATTGAGCATCCAATTAAATGGTGTCTTCTATTTGCAGTGTTTCCTGACCCCTGGGAGACTTAAAGGTTTAATTGCAAACTCTGAAGCCTTGCCGTAGTGCACCTGCCACTGCATCCACAAATTTCAGGGTAACGTAGGTTTACCGGGGGCTCTGCCTAAGGGATTTTAGTTAGTAGGTGAGGCTGCAGGGCTCTGCTTGCCATCCTGCCCCATGGATGCGAAGAATGAAGTGGTAGCAACAGTGGAATACCCCACAAGTTAAGCAGCTAATTTCCAAAAACCTTTGGTTTTGTGTCTTTGGTTTCCCACAGAGATGCCCATGAGGAAAATTCCTCTCTGTTTTTTGAGCTTTCTGGATCTTCCCATTAGATAGCATCTCTTGGCATCTGAAAGGCCGCCTGCCATTCTGTTCTCCTGTGGAACACAGATGGCCCAGCCCACGCCTATCACTAATGAGGATCACATGCAAACCCTTGCTGGAGGCTCCCTTCCCCAACCTTAGCCCTCCTTCCCCAAGCAGGCCAGTCACTGCTGACCATGGCATTTAAGTCTGAGAAGGGTGCTTGCTGCTCTCCCACTCACAGATTAAATAGAAAATCTATTATGTGGGCCTTGGGAAATGAGTCCCGTTCAGCTAGCATCTGAACCATTGATTGAGGGATGGCTGCCAATCTGATTGCAAGAATGAGATACTGGGATCCAGCTGTCCATGGAGGTTGTTGAGTTCAAATGTGGACAAGCACTGGAAAGTCTTAAGTAGGAACCTGATTAGATGACTAGACAGGGGTTGCCCAGGTAGCAGATAAATTGGTCAATGCCATCTAATCTTACCCAGGATGATCATAGGGGGTGGGGATCGTTATTTAAGAATGTTAAAGGCACTAACATATAGCAGAAAAGCATACATTTTGATGTGAGATAGATCCATGTCAAGTCCCAGCTCTATCACTTGCTATCTGTCTGACCTTGGACAAAGTACTTCACCTTTCTGTATACCAATTCCTTAACTGCAAAACAAGTACAATGGCTACATCATAGGCTACTCTAAGGATTAAATGGGATAGCACATGAAAAGACCTAGACAAGGTGCCTTGCACCCAATAAATAATAAGTGGGAATTCCCTTTGCCATCTCCCCTTCCTATTTTCTCTTTGTAGGGGAAAGTTGAACGATGCACTCCAATGTGGTGGATTGTCCGGTGAGCTAACAACGATGGCTCCACATGAAATTCTGTACAGTCCTGTTTCTCTTTCTCTTTTTTTAATCTGCAACTTGCTGGATATTTGAGATGTGGGGTAGTTTATTTTTTATTGTTGTTACAAGTCAGATGTAGGTCTGGTATTTATGATTAGGAGAAGAATTCCAAACTACTAATGTGAACCCCAATAAAATGCAAACTTTCTTTTGTTCTTAATATATGAACTCATGCCTTTAATTCTTACAGCTACCAAGGAGAGATCACTACCACTGGCTCCCCTCTAGGATACCAACGAGTCCCATCAGTCCTCCCGTGTGAGTGTAAGTGTGGTCTAACTGGTCAGCACCCACTGATCTAGAAAGCTCTCTGGGAGTCATTTTTCATTCTTTCAGACAAGAGACACGGAGGTATGTTGTCCAAGAGGAAGTAATACACCTATTGATTTAACATTAATACCTACAAAAATACCTCAACAGCTTTTTGGACAAGGTAGATCAACCACTGCTTGTTTCCCACCCAACTGGGTCAAGGCTGTCCCTACAAGAGCTGGTGGCTGTTCATTCCCCCACAAGGCAGCACTTTCCTTTTAGGGCCGGTCTAAGAGCAGTCATTGCATTGAATAAAAATAGATCTCTTTACAACTGTGCTCTTTAAACCTAGTACTGTTCTGTGGAACCACACAGAAGTCTGACCCCTGGCAGCTCTTATGTTTTCTCCCAAATTTTCCCCTGATCCCTTCCCCACTCAGGGGACAGAGTCTTTGGTTCTTGCTTGAAGACGTGTAGAACAATGGGAACATGGGAACAATACAAGTAGTTAAATAATCACCCCTGGCTGGTGTGGCTCAGTGGACTGAGTGCCAGCCTTTGAACCAAAGTGTCACAGGTTCGATTCCTGGTCAGGGCACATGAGAGGCAACCTATTGATATGTCTCTCAGACATTGATATTTTTCTCTTTCTCCCTCCATTCTCCTCTCTCTAAAAATAAATAACTAAAATCTTTTTAAAAAGTAGTTAACCACATAGAAGAAATAAGAAAGAGTGTCTTAAGAATGAAGACTTTTCATCCTAGAAAAATGCCTTCTGGGATGTTATTGCAGAGGATGGCTACTTGCATGTTGCTTTCTCTCCTGAAAACAAAAAGAAGTGGTGGGCTTAAGCCAGTGTTTCTAATCTGTCGATGTTGGCAGACAAATAAAGGCCTCTCTGGTTCTTTACTGCAAGTTCTTCGAGTTACGCCTCTCTATGCAACTCCTAGTAGGAGATCTAGTACTTGACCACAGGCCTCTTTTTTTTCATGAAACATTTCATGGTTACTAGTGTTCTGTGAAACACCTTTTAAATAAACATGGTTTCAGATACGCTGTTTGAAATAACTTCCTGATAGATTATTGTTGGGTCCTGGAACTGGTGGCAAAGAAACACTCTGAAGTTTCCTTGCTTGGAGGGTTGGTAGACTCTTCCTCCCTCCCTCCCCTTCTCCCCCCATCTATTCCTTGAACATTAGCACGAGGCACCCACCTGCCTGCAAGTGCTGAGGAGTAGGCCTGTGACAGGGAATCTGGGAGTCTAGATCCTCCCCATCCCATGGTTCTATTTTTATGGGTCCCAATTTGTGGTAGTGTTCCACAGAAGGTACTAGCTGGGACAGGAGGTAACTGAGAGCTTCGGCCAGCAGGAAAGGGGGATAGAGATGGGAAAAGCTGATGCAATTATTTTTGGCAGGAGCTAGAACCAAAGCAGCAGGAGAGAGTAAGTTTTAAGATTCTCTGGCAAAGAAACTTCCTAATCTGTCACTGAGTATGTGTAAAAAAGTGATTAGTGTGTCTCTATATTTATCATGATTACTCACAAATATGCAATTTACATAATATATACAGCACATTAAGTACTATGTTACCTTATATAATGTGCATATGTATAATGTATATGTATGTTATGTAACGCCAGTCTGGAGGCTCTTCCAGGTTCTGCCAAGTATTTCCTAATTTATTTGGCAATTTTAACATATCTTTTCCATCTGTGGAAAGAACTCTTTTGAGAGGAGCTGGTTTCTGACCTGAAATATAATCATCCTACTAAGTCTATCTTAATTCTCAACTCAATGGAGGAAACCCACAAAGACCAAGCTATAAGGAGGCACAACTCCTAGCCCGTTAGTCCAGGGACAACACAATGTGTCAAAGATTTCCTGTTTTATTCCTTTTATTGCCAGTGGGGTAGAAGCATGGGGGCAGGTGAGAACATGTCTGTGGCATGGCCAGAATCAGAATAAGATGAGGAATAAGGACTGGCTCCTCCCCTCACTGCCCATGTGACTTTGAGAAGCTACTAAACCTCCGTAAGCCTTGCTTTCCTCATTGTCAGGATTGGGATGATAATAATACTTTCTCTGCCAAACTCAGAGGTTGCTATGAGGTCCACTCTGATGAGTTACTCTCCAGTAAGAAACCATAGTCACAGTAGGTAAGGGGTGAATTGCAAGGTGAGAAGAAACAACAACACTAGGCTTACTGAAATTAGCAAATTGGAAGTGCAATTCCACCCAAGTTTGTTATACTCTGGCTCTAAGGAAGACTTGGGAAATGTCTCTTAAGCAACATTGTAAGTCCCATGCACTAGAGTAGAGGGGGCAGAGGGCCAGTCTCTGACTTGTGAATCTTTGAGAATCAGTTTCATCTGTTCATAGTGCTGAGTCTTAACAGCCTCAATGTTGGGGGATCAGGGCAGAAACACATGCAAAACTTCTGTAAGTGCCTTAGAATAAATGACCCCAAACCCAAACCTCTGTCTGTTTCAGAATCAAGTGGCTTCCAAGATAGTACCTGTTGTCATTCTGGAGCTTGTTGGTCCCATCAGCATGGATCCCATCACTCAGGAGATTCTTCAGCGGCCTGGTCTTCTCTTTGCCAAGTGTTCTGCACTGTTAGGTTCAACAGGATGGTCCTCAATGTCTGTCCTACATGGTCCTAGAAGACTGCTTCCTTCACAGTTAGAATCAATTTGTACACACAATCTTAATTTTCCCTTCCTTGTACAAAGCTCCTGACCCAGTGCAAGGAGATTCGAGGAAGCTCAGTGGAGCAATGTCCAGTGGGCCCAGGTTTCCCCTTGAGAAATCTCAGAGAGTGTGGAGGCCTGGGGGAGCAAAAGTGTTGAGGCAAATGTTTCTTCTACCAAAGAAGCTCCATAAGCACCAGCCCTCGGGAAAGGAAAGAAATGCTGGTACCTGCTGAATGAAGCCCACTGAACTCTGCTGAGACCCCTCTGGGTACTGGCTGGAAGTACCTTGCAGAAGGTACCTCAGTCGTTTTGTGATTCTCCACTGAGGTTATCCCAGCAGCCAGGGCTGTTTCCATACTGAGAGTCTCTGGTGACCACAATGAGGTGGTAAGTGGAGAATCTGATGATCTGTCCAGTGCCTTCAACCCCAGAGCAACTTCTTACCAGTTCAGGCCAGAGAGAACCTCTGGGAAGCATCACAAGGCCTCATTCTCTCACGTGGGCTTGTCCTATCCACACATGTCCTGCACACTCATCCTCCCCTGGCAACCTGGATCCAAGTGGAGTCATCTCTCAGCAACCAGAAACGACTGTTCCAAGGAGTGTGGGTTATTGTCTCTACTGAATATCTTAGGTGGCACCTATCCCAAACCGCATTGGCCAAGATACCATGGACAAGTCTCTTAACTTTCCTGAGACTCAGTTTCCTTATCTGACAAATGGGAGAATAAATCCTGCCCAGCATCTATTTCATGGTCGTTTTGAGGATCCGGAACAGAAACTCTCAGTCTCTCTGTGATACAAAGCTACTTTCATTTTCCTTAAATCTCACAGCCACCATGGGGCAATGTGTCTTGACATGGAAATGGTGGAATGAGGGACTAAAAACCTTCTTTATCTTTTCCATTTTCTGTTCTTATACTACATATTTTTTTTTCAATCGGGAAAAGTCCATTAGTAAATAAATATTTATATTTATAAATATATATGCTACGTATATGTACACACACATAAGACCATCAGAAGGGGCTTCAGGTCATACTCTGGGAGTGCTAGGTGCAAAGAGGTGAGGTGCGGGGAGGAACCTCCCGAAGGTTTGTCTGCTGGTCTCCTCGGCAAACGGCCCTTCCCTCCTGACTCTCTGCCTTCAGGAATACACTGCCACCAGGGCTTGGAACTCGAACAGAAAACACGCTTTGGCTTGAAAAAGAAAGAAGCTGGGGGTGTTTTTTTTCTTCCCTTTTTTACACAATATTATGACACCAATTTGAAAAATAAATCCCAGTTTCTCTGCTTTCCCTCCCAGGTGTTCACAGAACTAAGAAAATAAATACCACATTTAAGGTGTCCTGTGCAGGCAGCTCTGGGGGCTCTTGGAGCCGTCTCTAAACAAACACAGCCACCAGGAGAAGGAGAAGGCTTCGGGAAATAACAAGTGCCCACTGACAGCGCAGAGAACCAAGAATGGAAACAGCTTTCCACAGCCTTTCTGCCTCCTCAGCAGGTTCAGGGAGAAGCTGTCGCTCGAAGGACAACCAAGAAACCAACGTGTGCTGGCTGGGCTCTGCCAAGGGTTATGTTCTGAGTGTTGGAGGCCGTTTGTCTCATTACAGAGGGACCTTTGTGTAAGTTGTCTGGAACGGGAGCTCATTCCCTTGGCCACATCCGATCTCACCACGGGCAGGAAACCTGCAGCCCGCTCCTTGCGAGTGTCCATGAGGAAACTTACAGGGCTGGTGGGAAGAAAGGCGGGTTTCTCCTTCAATCTCAGAATGTCTCACTCAAGGCCTTCTGGGAGTGGGGAGGTTGCTGCATGAGCCAACCATACCCTGGTGGGCCCTACATCCATTCAAAATGTTCTGTTGTCCCTGGCTCTGTTGGGGTACGTCCGTTGTTGAAATAGACAGAATGCATGGCAGGGTGAAGGTTTCCTCCTAAAGGGTGGCTTCATTTCCACTGGTTAGAGAGGAGAGTGTGTGTATTTGTATGTTTGTGTGTGTGTTACAGTTTCTTGTTTTCTCTCTTGGTTTAACTGGCAATTGGCACACTGTTTAGTCTTTTGAACGGCTCTTCCTCCTCAGCGAAAAGAAGCTGCTCTTCTGGGGAGGTCCCATCATCATGGGTGCTTGGTTCTTGTGAGTAATTTTAATCTAAAAGCAAAGAGGCAGAAATGAATTAGTGGCGCACAAAACCCAGTAGCCTGTGGGAGAATGAGTCTCAGAGAGGAAGGAAGGCCCGCTTCGGGTTGGAAGGAGCCCTGTGCAGAAGGACGAATGTCCTTGAACAACTTCAGAATTGGCAACTGGACCCTGATTAGGCCTGGAGTTTGGCACTGCTGGAAGTGAGGGGCGGAAACACTGGTGACAGACAGGTGTGAGCTTCCCACGTGGTAATCAGCTCGCACCTGTCTTGTGCCCTTGCTATTCATAGACTTTCAGAATGTCACAGCCGGAGAAGACCTCAGGGACCATCTCATTCAATCCCTCTGCAGGATAGAGGCCTAAGGTCACACAGAGTGGGGCAGAACAGCCAGAGCCCAGTTCTTCAGATTCCCATCCTCCACTGTTCCTAGCCATTCCTGCTTAGGCAGTGCTGAGATGTCAACCAGTAACTCGAAGTTGACTTCCTGTCTGACCTCTGACCCAAGCATCATCATCTGGAGAGTTTCCAAGTGAGTCTCTTAGGTCTTTCCTCTTTTCTTTGCCTTCCAGGAAAGACCCGCCTTTCTTTTAAAAGCATGTGTGTTTCTTTTCTGCTTTCCATTCTGTTTTTCTTTTTTAACTTTCAGGTTTTATGAGTATTTTCTCCTGTAAACTTTAAGTCAATTTGAAGTGAAAGACACTGGTGAGTTCTCATTTTTGCCTTTCTTCCCAACCTTAGCCCCAGGGCATGGCTTCAAAATGCTTAATCCCTGTTTGCACGTGGCCTGGTGACGTTGCCACAACAATAACCTGCATTATCAGTCCATCGACAACATTTACCAAGCGTGACGTGTGTTCAGAGTGTAGAAAGATGATGTGGAAACCAGAGGCACTTAGGGTTCAGAGACCTGGGTTCGGGTCCCAGATCTCCCGCAGCTTTGCTGTGGGCCTTCGGAAAAATCCTTTAACCTTCAAAACCAGATCTCGCCAACTGTAATATGAGGATATTTGTCCTGTTTTTCTCACAAATTTGTTGTGAAGATCTAATGATAGACTGTCAATGAAAGCCCGTTGTAAAATGTAAAAGGTAAAGTAACAGTTAAATCATTGTTGTCTCACATTGGAGGAGAATCTGTGAGCCCATTCTTGTGGTTTTTATCACATAACTGGAAATGACCGTGCGACCACAGAAAGCAACACAAGAGCATTGGGGAGCCCCATCGCCATGTTTACACTAATGCAGCGTAAACCAAGTGGTGTCAAAGAGAAGTTAGGTAAGGAATGAGAAGAGTCTGAATGGAGTGTTTGAGGAAGAAGTTTAAGATCTGGAAGGAAAGGAAGGAGGTGTGCTGCTGACAAGAGGAAGAGAAGGCACTGGGGAGAGGGCCCGCGTACGAACTGGTTGAGTGGGGAGCAGGGATGGGAAATGAGGCTGGGGATGCAGACGGGGCAGTTGGCGTAGAGCTTTCAGGGATTTAATATGATGTAATGGGGAACTGTGGCAACTTTTTAAGCTGGAGAATAACGTGATAAAAGAGTTGGAGGGAAATTATTCAACAGGTGTTGTCAGGGCAAACTGGAAAGCGGGGAGACTCTGGCCAAGAGGGGTACTACTGCAAGCCAGGCTTATAAGGGCCCAGGATATGGAAAGGAAAGGGTGGGACGAAAAGATGTGGAGAATTCTTGAATGATGGGAGCTGAAAATGACTTTGATGTTGGTTCCCACCAGCCTGGAGATCTAGAAGGGGAGTCCAGCCTTCTGTTTTGTGGTCATCACCAGAGAAGAAACCAAGAACATATCAAGCACCATTTTGTGTCATGTGCCTTATTATGGACGTTATATTTATTCCAGAATTTATGGAAGTGAGGCATAGACAGGGAACTCTGACAGCACTTTCTGTGGCATGTAGTTCAGCATGCTCTGATGCCAGCAATTTGTGGCCCACTTCCTTGTGGTAAGCCCTCTCTTACTCCCTCAGCACGAGTCCCCTGAGGGGAAGCACTTCATCTTCTTCACCTTGGTATTCCCTCAGCCAGTGCAGTGCTTATTCAGAGCACACGCTGGGCACGTACAAACTGGTTAGCACACCAAGAAGAGAGAGAGAATGTCCTGGCATTGGGGAATGGCTATGCTCGGGGCAGAGTGGCAGCTGGTGCACTGCCTACATTTCCCGCTGATGGAGCCCATTTTTTTTTTTAGATGATAGGAGACCCTGGCTTCTCCTTTTTCTCCCTCTAGCCCAGCTGTTTACTTGCTTGTTAGCACCTCCAGGGCAAAGAGGAGGAAGTGAAACTCAACTCCCTCTCATTTGGTTTTTCAGCAATTTTGACAAAGGCCTTGATAGGGTAGGAGTTTGGAGATCCTGGATAACATGAGATTTTGATATAGCTTATGATTCTAGTAATACAGATAACTGAGAGTTGACTATACACACACACACTGAAGGCAAGAAATAAGAGATCATATTCTTTTTGGAGTTAAAGAGATGTCAGTCGCTTACCCCTCATCCCACATTGGGAGGAGCTAGTAGTTAAATAGTGAAGATCTCATTTTAGAAGACAGTTGGACGTGGCTAACCTGATTTTAAACCCCTGACGGAAAGAGAGCATGCACGCTTCTGTAGCTAGAACTCAAATTTCTCTGGTGATTGGGCAGGTCAGGCAATTAACTGAAGTCTCTATGATTTTCTTAAACACCTGCCATAATATTTACAACATCTGACAAGCACTAGGGACAGTAGCCCCATGTTCTTAGTTCTCTGCTCTATTGTACTGAAAAGTGATACAGTAGACTCTTGTGTGATAGCTCAAAATTCACAAAACGACTGCAGCATATAATTCCCCCTTTAAAATGGAGTAAATTTTAAAATTTAACTAGTGCTGGGAGTTGACTTTGTTTGGGGGGCCATCTTCTGGAAATCACCACATTTTTATTACTTCAAGAAAAGCAATAAACTGAGCAACTGATTCCTGAACGTCGTCCTCTCAGGGCAAATAATTCGCAGCATGCCCAGCAATATGGCCAATAACTGCAAGTGTGGGCCCTTCCCTGATCATCAGGGAAGCACCCAAGCCTGCCCTAGCTTCAGTTAGAGATAAATAGAAAGGCAACCTTGAAAGGTCTCAACTCGTCTTTGTGACATTTTAAAAAGTCAAGGAACTATTCCTGCCTAAAGGGAGCCTTGGGGAGGAGTGAGGGGTTTGCACAGCCTTTCAGGGCTTAGCTATTTCTGGGTTCTCCAAGACCTTAGGGTGCCCTGCTTCAGAAGAGTGTTTCCTGCCATCAGAAGCTCTCAAATGTAGCAGGACAATTGGGCTTTGCTCGGGGTGGAGCAGAAGTCTGGCGTTTTATCGATACATCAGGAAGTTCAACAAAATGATCTATTCTCAGTGTGGTCCCTGGATCAGCAGCATCAGCATTCCTGGGAACTTGTCAGAAATGCAGATTCTCAGGCATCCAGGCCTACTGGACAGGAAAACCAGCAAGCCGTGTTTTAAAAGCTCTCCAGGTTATTCAAATGCATACTCAACTTTGGGAATCACTGAGCTAGACAAGTAGAATCTTTTCAACTTTGGGATTGTACTATCTTTAACTCTGGAAGCAGATTCTTAATTTCAAGGTTCAAATGATGCTGCCCCGCTGTGATGTTAATGCATGAAGGGTCATCTTACAGTGCCGTAAGCACAAGGCAATTGTTAAATTATGTATATTTTTATACGTGTATCTTAATGAACAAATATACGCTCATCTTTGAAAATTTAGAAATTATGGATAAAAGAACGAACTGACGGTTACCGGAGAGGAGTGGGGAGAGGGATGATAGGGGAAGGGCCATCAGGGAGCATGCATGAAGGACACGTGGACAAAGCCGAAGAGGGTAGGTTCAAGGGTGGGGGATGGGTAGGGTGTGGGGGGTGAAAATGGAGACAATTGTACTTGGACAACAATAAAAATTTTTTTTGTCCAGAAAAAAAAAGAAACTATGGACAAAATTTAAAAATCATCTTAAGGTAACTTCTATTAACTTTTTGGTATGTTTTTTCTAGTTTGTTTCTGTGCTTCTGTGTTGCAATGTTTTAATAACATTGAGATCAAATATTTTCATTTAACATTATTTTGCAAACATTTCTAATGTTATTAAAATACATTAAATATAATTTTCAGGGGCTGGAAGTTATTCCGTTTGAGGAATCTCACAGCTGATCTCTTTCTGTAAATGTTGGGCTTTTAGGTAATTTCCAATTTTTTTTGCTATTATGAATAATATAGAAATTGACATTTTTATACATTGGTTCATTGGTTCCTGTATTTCTGGTAACCTGTGTTTTACTTAGAATAAATACCAAGAAGTATTTGAACAATTTCAAGGTAAATGAACTGGATCAGTGTATATTAATATTTGCAAGGATCTTCTTGATACATGGCTCCAAATGGTTCCCAGAAGAGCTGTACCAGTTCACCCTCTGGCCTCACTGCAGTGGCCTGCCTCCCCACACCCCTGACAACAGTGAATACTACAGTACCTTTAAAACAGAAACAAATTGTGCTAATTTGGTAAGTGAAACATGGCAGGGCTCTCTCACTACTTTAATTTGAAATTCTTTCTCTACCTTTTTCTTAATTTGTTATATTAAATATTATTTCATAGGTTTACTAGCCCATGGCATTTCTTCTGTGAATTGTCTATTCACAGCTGCATTCCTAGTATTTCTCCTGCTGGTTTCTAAGAGCTCAGTGTACATTATGGGAATTAACCTGCTTGTTGAGATCGCTATTGGAAACATCTGGTCCTTAGCCTTTTAAAGATGTATATTGATTCTTGACTTGTAGGGACTTAAATTTGTTAATAGTCAACTATGTCACATTTTCCTTTTTAGAAAGTCCTTGCTCACAATGTGATTACAGTCACCTATATTTTCCTCCTAGATAGTAACATTTAATTCTTTAATAGAATTGGAATTTTTCTGTTTTGTTTCTGGAGAACAGTTTGAGGTGAGAAGTTGGTATGTAATGACATTTTCCCAAACAGGCAATTTCTTGGATAGCATATGTTAAAACAGTCCATTCCTTTCAAATTAGTTTATGATCATCCTTTTTTCCTTCATTAGTTTTTATGTGCTAGGGTCTCCTAGGGCCCTCTTCTGTACTGTTGATTTATTTATACAATATTGTGCCAACTGTGTGACTTTATAGCTGTTTTAATATCTTGTGGGAAGCCCTTCCTCATAGTTCTTTCATTAAATGCCTTAGCTATTGCATTGTTTTTCTTTTTTTAAGTTAAAAAACAATTGGATTTTGTTTGGGATCCCTATTTAGAAACTTGTTTCTAAATTTCTATTATTTAGAAACTTGTTTCTAAATTCAAATCTTAGAAACTTGTTTCTAAATTCAAATCTTTTTTTTATATTTGTTAAGTCTATAAGTCTTCCTTTATTTTTATATCTCTCTTATTATATAATATGTTAAAATTAAATAAAACCATTACT